>JAAVUB010000207.1:0-233924 GCA_014898885.1 Fusarium lyarnte (nom. inval.)
ATATCTTATGGACAGGTTCAAGTTCCAAGATCACTGAATTAAAGAATACCACAATAACAATTTAATGTTGATCTTTACGGTATCGGGCAGTATAGGTTAAATAGTTTTATAATTAATTAATAGCTAAAGCTTAATCTCTTAAATATAGCTATTAATAAAGTTACATATAGTATAAATAAATATAGTTAAAATTATGTTAAGTTCCCTTAAAGAGGGGATAGTTTCACAATGCATTTAACCTTGATAATTGCTTGAATCTTAGAATACAGTACTTAACCTTTGCTTATGGTTGCCCTTTATGTTTTTAAGAACTTACTAAAGCCATGTAAGACCCCGTGTCGTCTAGAACGCCGACCAAAACGTCGAGTATCTGAACAGGCAGAATCCGGACCTTGACAGGAAGCACGCCATCTTGTCTCCGAAGTGCAAATAGAGTAATCCGCGGAGATAGACCCAAAGGGGCCTATCTGGTAGTACCGTCCTTAATTTTTAATGCTCCGATTCGTCTCTGCTCATCGGAGCTCGTGGGGGGGCGAGATCCGACCCGAGAAACGAGGCGACGAAGCGTCAGAGATAGGCCAACCATCATAGTTTCGGTGAGGTGAAAGTTGACCAACAGCTATCAACTTATGCTTATTTTTAGGGGGGAGGGAATGGCGTAATGTTGAGAAATTGTCTTGGCAGTGGAATCTCAAGCTGTTGAGTGGTTGTTCGAGCAATGGTGCAATACCTCTCAGTTCTGTCGTGAACCACAGATCTTTGCCAAGGACGACTGAAATACAGCTTAGACCGAGTACCGGAGAGGTGCAAAAGACCCGAAAAGACGTTATCGGCCAACTGACCATTCCTTTGTGTTAACTTTTCACTTGTAAGCTTGAAGTGTCCACTATCGAGACACACATGTCTCAACAACCATTTCAGGGGGGTTATGGAACTATAGTCAGAAATGAAGCCAAATAATACCATCAGAAGCAACCCCTACATCTCGCTATTGTGTCCATGCCTGACGCCATTGATACATCAGTAACCCCACGAAGTTGGGTCTTTCGAGATCAGGAACATGGGTTTCGCCATCGCATATATCAACGTCAATGTATACAAAAAGTGATATTACATCCAAGATTATTGCAAAAAGACTGCTGAAGAGTACAAAATAACAAATTGATCTTCGCGATGGCACAGTCTGATGATGTTCGTCAGTCAGACGTTAAGAATGCTGTTGACCTCCGTATTGATCCAACCGACTCCGATTCCTCCAAGCCTATTCCCTCCACAAAGGTAACCCCTCTCTTCGCTACACTTCCCCTCGCTGCACCAGAGGAACCTCGAAGTTGGTGGCAGCGACGGCCGAGACAAGATGGAGAGGCTGTTGCAACCCGTCGGTCCGTCTTTGACGATCCAGACATGGCGAGGCGCTACCAGCCTCGATCTGACTGGGAGAATCTGCATCGATTTGACCCTTCCGAGAGATGGACATTCAATGAAGAACGTAAAGTCGTTCGAAAGATTGATAAAAGGATCATGATATTCGCTTGCGTTATGTTTATGGCTCTTGAGCTGGATCGATCGAATTTGTCTCAAGCTGTGTCCGATAACTTTCTGCCAGACCTGAAGATGGACACCAACGGTTAGTCTTTTCCGTACCAGATTACTTCATCGCTTTAACTTTGCATTGCTAGATTACAATCTTGGAAACACCGTCTTCAAATTATCTTTTTTGTGTGCTGAACTTCCCTCCCAACTTGTCAGCAAATACCTCGGACCTGATCGTTGGATTCCAATGCAGTTGTGCCTCTGGAGCCTTGTTTCTGCAGTAGGTCTTGGAAAGCCTTCGCTCTTCGATATACTGATGATAGGAATAGGGCCAATTCTGGTTGGATGGAAGGGCTTCTTTTCTGGCATGCCGTGCCCTACTGGCCATCTTTCAGGGCGGATTTATCCCGGATGTGAGTAGTCTATGCTACCATCCTGTCCAAGTGTTAATGGCCTTAACTAACCGTCGTACTGGAATGCTTGTAGACGATCCTATACCTGAGTTATTTCTATACCGCAAGTGAGCTCACTGTTCGTCTGGCCTTCTTCTGGACGGCGTACAACGTCGCCGATATCATTAGTGGTTTTCTCGGAGCAGGCTTCCTCCAACTGCGAGGCTGGCACGGGTACGAGGGCTGGAGATGGCTGTTCCTGTTCGAGGTTTGCCTTTCAAACCCTTCGCGTCATGTACTGTACTGACGACTGGTGCCAAATAGGGCCTGCTGACACTCGCGGTTGGCATTTCCGCTTGGTTTCTCATGCCCGCTGGACCCACTCAAACCTCAGGCATTCTCCGTGGTAAGAACGGTTGGTTCACTGAGCGGTAAGTTACTCCAGAGATGGCTATGCCTTCGGGACTGACCGGTGTACAGAGAAGAGCGCATTATGGTTAACCGAGTCATCCGGGATGATCCCAGCAAGGGCGACATGCATAACCGCCAACCCATTACTCCGAAGTTGCTATGGGCATCGCTTAAGGACTATGACCTCTGGCCCATCTATGCCATCGGTTTGACCTTCTTGATCCCAGCCACACCGCCCGCCCAGTACTTCACCCTGACCCTCCGTGGCCTTGGCTTCAATGTTCTTGTCACCAATCTTTTGACCATTCCGCATACGATCCTCTCCATTGGCGGCTTGCTACTGATCTCGTACCTTGCTGAGAAGTGGGATGAAAGATCTCTGCTTGGTCTAGCTGTTCAGATCTGGAAGCTGCCGTTCATGGTCTATTTATACGTCGTGGACATGAGCGCGGTCAACAGATGGGTCTCATTCGCGGTGTTGACACTGTTGCTTGGTTCCCCGACTGGTGAGTTTGCTCCTCCCTCGACTTACCTATTGCCGACCAACATTATCTTTCTAGCCCATCCAATTCAAGTGAGTTGGAACTCGCGCAACTCCAATACCGTTCGTCTGAGGACAGTCTCGGCATCTGTTTACAACATGTCCGTTCAATCTGCCGGTATTATCGCATCCAACGTCTACCGCAAAGAAGACGCACCGAGATACCGGGAAGGAAACAAGAATCTTTTGGCCATCATTGCGCTCAACATCACGTTGTATCTACTGACCAGAACCTACTACATCTGGAGAAACAATAGCCGGGATAAGGTTTGGGACGCCATGGATGATGAACAGAGGAAGCATTATCTTGACACCACAAAGGATGAGGGCAATAAGCGACTGGACTTTCGGTTTGCCTACTAGTTAGTCCAGTCTTCCAGACGACTCAGATAAACAGAGACAGTAAGCCATGTTTCTTGATATTTGTTTCGATGGTGGAGATGTTTGGTATGTCATAGATGACAACACGAGTGATTTTGCTTCAGTTTCATTAGTTTCAAGATTGAAAGACAGCAAAACAACTTCGACAGCCATTATTTCACTTGATGTATTTGGATAATACATATCCGTACTCAAGATCATGACAGTCAAAAATGGAGTCTGTCGTAACCATCCATTTCTTATCAATGCTGATAAGACCAGCCAGTAAAGCTCGAGGCAGGTGACACAGATAAGCAATCAGTCGCCTGATCTTTCCCATTCCATACTAGCGCACTCCCTAGTCTTATCTCCATTCGCCGCCTCCAACCGTTGCATCACCAGCCAACTTAACCTCCCCCGCCCTCAATTGCTAGCAAATGACATAACGCCAAAGCAGCATGTTTTGCTTTGTCCCCCAGACTCAAAGTCCCTGTGATGCCACCTCAGCGTCGATCATGGGTGGGTTGTTCGAGGTGCAAGAGCTTTAAAAAGAAGTGCAGTGAAGAGAGACCCTCGTGTCAGAGGTGTCAAACTGCTGGGGTGAAATGCGAATACGGGGTGACGCTTCGCTGGGGCGGGAGGCCGTTTAATCGGTCACCTTTTGGGGATTGCTTGTCACAAAATGAAGGCAATGTACAAAGACTAGGTATGTCAGTCCTCCGCTGCACAGGATACGTACTGACAATCTCAGATTTGAACAAGAAAAACTTCATATATGTTTCCCCTTCTACTCCCAGGCCAGGCCCGTCAAAGGCTGCATCGCCTCCTCCAGAACAGAATATCGATGATCCAGAATGGATAACAGCGTCTCCTTCAGAGGACTCAGAGTCTTCTCAGCTTGTTGTCAGTCAAAGACAAATGCCAATGCCTCCGCTGACCCCATCCGTTGAGTTCTTCGGGCACCTATCACCCTTGCATCGATCAGGTCTGCAGTACTTCACCGAAAGGACCGTCAAAGTTCTTGCGCCACATCCCCAGATTTTTGATGAGTTGTGCGAGCTCATCCTGCCAATGGCAGTCTTCAATGAGCCCTTACTGCAGGGTATCGTTGCGCTTGCGGCTACTCACCGACTTGCGACCTGCAAAACAAGTGAGGAGCAGTCTTCACAAGCGCTTATCGTCGCCAGCTTCCAAGCTCTCAGTTCCAGATCTCTCTGCCAAAAGCTCTCAGAGTGTGATGAAGGCCAACAACTCATTCCACTGCTGGCCGCATCAAGAGCGCTCTTCGTTTGCGAAGTCTTCGCCAGCGAGCCCAGTCCAGATCGATGGAGCGTTCACTTCCGTGGAGCGCGTGGTCTCATTTCTCGAATCCATGATAAGGGCCTTTCCCAGAACCCGACGGATGAATTGCGATTTTTACTACGATGGTTCGACATGACCGAGTCGCTCGTCTGTCACTCAATGGGCGATCTCGCCCCGCAACATTCGACTATCCCCTCACCAACAACGCTCGCATCAGACACAGATGACGAGCCCGTGTACATAGATATGTATCTTGCACGAACAAAGGACCTTCTGGGAGTGTTCAAAGAGATTGCACGACTATGCCAGGTCAACAATAATGGGACAGCGTCTGAGACTTCATCGCAAGCCGGTCAAGTTGAGGCTGAGGTCTGGTGGCTACTCAACTATCTACAATCTATAATAGACCGAGATCAAGCGAATCCTCCGCCAGTTATGTCAATACGCGGTCGCGTTCTATCTGTTGCCGAAGTCCACGAATACCGATTATCGAATCAGATATGGCAGCTCACTGGTCTGCTCCTCATCCATCGACGCCTACGCCATGAAAGAAGATCGTCACCTCTCGTACAAAACCTTGTCGATCAGATCCTCAGGTGTGCAGAGCGTCTGACGCTACGAGACGGCCTCACACCGGTCACTCTGCTTACTCCGCCCTTGTTCTTTGCAGGATGCGACGCGCTTGGTGATGACAGGCCGAGGATAAAGACTTCGTTACAAGGCGTTTCTACTGCACTTGGACTTTTGAATACGCAACGAGCATTGGAAATACTCGAGCAGTATTGGAAAGCCGATCCGGGCGTCAATGATGATCTGGCCGATCGGTCGTGGCCTAGGATCAGTCAATTTCTACCATATTAATTCCAACATCTTTTGGAGAGAGAAATTGAGCATGTAATCCATTTTTACTTCTATAGCTAATAAGCCCCAGTTCCCGTGTCACGATTCGTTGCACTCGGTCTCGGACAAGCAAAGGGAAAGAAATTGAGACAAGGCTTCGATCTGTGCGACCCTCCCATGAACCTTCTGGGGTTACATTGTGAAAGAGTCGCTGCAGCGTGGAGGGCTAGACTCAGCTCACACCCCTCCTACTGGGACTCAGTCTCCGTCCACTGTCGGTGCAGACCCCAGTTCCGAGACGTCGCCCAAGGTGCCAAGCAAATTCTCTGAAAGTGCAAAAGATACGTATACCAGGCTCTGAGTCCTGGAATAAGGATTGGGCAATATTGGACCGCAACCGCCGTGGCGTTATCTCAGTCAGCCCCATGGCATCCATGACTTGGAATTTACCCAACACCAGCCCAACCTTTCTTCCCGCCCCATTCTGTCAAGTATTTATAGAGATGATAGAAAAGCCGCAAATCTCTTCATTCCCTTTCAACTTGCCCAGACAACGTTTCCATACAATGGATGGCTTCCCACTTCGCAGTATGACTGGCAGGGACCATGGTGGTCATCCCCATTTTGAGCGTCCTGGTAACTCACGCCAAGTCTCTGACAATGTTCATGAGCGCTTGATAAATGCCCAAGACAATGAATCTCTATCTGCTGAGGAGCCCTATCCCTCGTCAGCCAATTGTGGTAAGCCCCGAATGCAAATTCTTTGAGCGAGGACCAACAATCCAGGTAACTCGAGTCCCTTCATCCCCATCACTGAGGAAGAAGCCCGACGAACCACCAGACTTCCCGAGTTGAACTTCCGTCCTACCGCATTAAAGACATGGTACTTATCTATACTCATGACATGGCAATTTCTCTGCATGGGCGGCGTTGTAGCCCTCGTGGTCTTGGGTGAAATACAACCTCCCTGGTTTCGCTTTGGGACCCGGCCCAGCTTTTGGATGTGGCTTTACATGCCTGGATTGATCGGATTTCTCACGACTATAACATGGAGAAGTACAGTGCAGTGGTATAACCGCATCATTCCTTATGTACGAATGGCAAATATCCCAGTATCACCCCCGCAGCAGGACGGCGGCCGGCCTCCGAAGAATTTGCTGAATATGTCACTGAATGGAGTGCCTAGCGGAAATTTGAATCCTCAGCAGATCATCTCACTCTTCGCAAGTGGCGACTACCTGAGTGGAGTGGTTAACCTTACCATCCTGGGCACATGGCTTCTGACACCTCTGAAGTCGAGTTTGTTTCAACTTGTTGAGGATGGTCGAGGTTGGCAGATCCATGTCTCTAAATTATTTGGATTCGTGGGCTTAGCCATCTACCTCTTTCTTTTTTCAACTACGGTCTGGATCTTCTTTCACCTACGTAGCCGGCAGACCGGCCTAAAATGGAATCCTGCTCCCCTTGCCTCGCAGCTTTGCCTTCTTCAGGGCTCCAACGTATTCGATAGGTTCGAGGGGATAGATTACTCCGATCTCAGACCGCTCAAAAATGCCGTGAGGATATGGCCAAGTAATGGCCTTGTTCTTCGTCTGGGGTACTGGAAGCAAGAAGAGACCAACAGCATCACTCACGGCGTGAGATTTCTCCCCAGGAACGGCCCACTTGGAGCTGAGCAACCTACCCAACGGGATGCTCGCCATTTTTCTGATGTCGAAGAGGATTATCACAGGACTGATATTGATCGTATTTGGAATATGTACTTGATCGATTGGTATATCATCTTTACCACGACTTTGGGCCTCGTGCTTTTGGCCGCCGCGTCCTATGCTTGGGCCACGGGCCTTATCTTCCAACCATTCCGGCTCAGTCCAATACTTTCGGGTACTTTGCGACGCGCCATCGTCTTCTCGCTGCTTCCCACGTTGGCGTACGGATTGTTCCATATGACATTTCTAGCTGCGGATGTTTATATGCGTACGATGATCCCAATCCAGAACATGGCAAGACCTCTGTCCGAGGAGGATCGCCACCGGATACTTGGGCCAGGACACGAGACTTTGAAAGGAGCCACCGCGGTCAACAGCATGCTCCTGGATTACCTCACTCCCAATATTGTTGGCTGCATTGCTCAAGCCATCGAGCTCGGCCACCCAAAGATCATTCTTGGTGCTCTCTTGGCCACACTTAGCAATTCTGTTTACCTTGTAGTAGCCCGGATATTCGACTTCAGTGAGACCGGAAATGGCAATTACAACGTTCATATTCATGCCAAGAGCTTTTACGCATCATTCGGTATCATGAGTATCTACTGCCTCAGCAATTGGATTTTGAGACCTCATGGTTCCGTCAGGACTTGCAGACCTGTATATGGCCTTGTGGACTTTGCGTCTCTTGTTTACCGGAGCGACATCTTGCTATGCCCCGAGTTTTGGCTGCAAGACCCTGCAGATACAGAAGAGCATATGAATGCGCAGGTGACGCTAGCTAACAGGCTCTATCAGTATGGCATCTACCACGGAATAGATGGGCGTCAGCACATCGGCATCGGCGTCGAATATGCACCACCGGTGCGGTTGCTAGATGGTGAGAATATTCTTTGTCTTGAGCAGTCTGTGAATCTAGCGAGAGCGGCGATCTCATCCGGTATATATAGCGATGCTTCCCTGGTGAGTGCTGAGGACTTCATCACCAATGAGCCTCAAAGGCGATCCTCGCTTCGGAGGGTTCGGACGAATCAATATAGGAGCTGGCGTAGGAGAGCAAAGAAAATAATGAGTCTTGAATCTTGAGTTAGTAATAGATTAACCTGTTCGGGGTCGACTTCATTTCTACTTTTACTATATAACTCAAAGAGAGATCAGTGATGCATGGTGACATGATGATCAAGTTATCAGATTGCTGGCTTCTCGGAGCAACATCGTACATGTTCAATCAACATCTGGGTCCGATGGCCAGCAGTAAGAATGGGATCACTTGCAGGCCAAGTGAATCTGCAGGCTTTCTTCCCCGCTCCGAAAATTTCGACTGCCAGCCACTCACAAGAAATTTACCTGATGGGGCGGCGTGCAGGTACAAGGGGGCGCAACCTACACACAAATCCTGAAGCTGAGTCTCGGCCTGCACTGCAGAGAAGGCGTTCGACTAATTGCACTTACAGATTTCATGTCAGAGGCACCACGCTGGGAAACAGAAACTAGAGAACGGTTGCGAGAGGCGAACATACGTTTTGTATCACGACCCAACGCATCTCTGTTGGTCGAGAACACGGGTAGCCGTGTAGCCTGGATGAAAGGTGCCATTCAGACCAGGCTGTGCTAGCACACATCACGACCAGGATTATATGCAGTTTGACAGCCAAGCCTCCACAACCCTCTCATCCCGTTTCCTTGGTCAAGCGAATGAGGCTCTGTTGCTATCCACCCAAAGCTTTGCACTGGTCACATTCCGTCTCTTTCTCGCCAGCCGCAGTTTCACCAACACCATCGTTTCCCGTCTTACATGGATCTTTTGCCCAGAGCTGGTTTTTGCCTCTCACAACCTCGTTTTACTGACGATGCACCGGGTCTCGACCAATTCATGGTCCAGCCATCACATCTCGTATCCGTGGCCAAGTCACCCCGATCTCGAGCAGCGAGTCTTGTCGGTAAAAGGTGGTCGATCTGTTCAGTGAGGCTTCTATTGCCAGGATGTGCCAAATTCTAGCCTGGAGTCCAAAGGCAGGCTGTGTCTTGGCTGCATAAGCTGAGTAGTTGGGGCGTTTTCGGTGTCACAAGCAAGCAAGGTAGGACTAGCAGCAATGCTCCATGTAACCACCCGGTTTGTTTCAAGTCAATCAGCTTGGGGGATCTTTTGACGTTTCCATTGAATCTCTTACTATTGGACAATGTTGTACTGCAACCGCCGTGACGATTACTCAGTCAGCATCATGGCATCCATGGACAGCATACTGGCCTCGTCTCGACATTAGCTCGATAGGACCCGAGAATCTGGTGATTAAATATTTCACTTCTTATTGAGTTCGCTTTATTACTCGAATTCATAATACGAGAAAGATAAGGCCTATATTTAAATCCCATATAACTTTAAAACTCTAACTCCAGGATATAAGAAAAGTGCTCCGTAAGGGAATTCCTCTAAACCACGCCCATTCATCAACGCAAAGACCAAAAAATACCCAGTCTTAACTAAGCCCATCAATGCCCTTTCCGCATGGCAAAGACGCTCAAGAAGATACTCCAACCGAACCCAACACAAACTGCCACCAAAACTCGAGAGCGCACGGGAACCCATAGGAAGTTGCAGATTGCGACTAGTGGCCAGATATGCCAGCCAGCTTTGATAAGTGGCCAAAGTCGGTTACGGATTACTTCCAGAACGAGGAAGGGGTGTGAAACACGTGCGATGTTTGTGCAGATGAGAAAGACGGACCCGCTGATGGCGAGACCAATTGTTTGATCAAGAATCAGCTTCGCCAAAACGTTGCGCCAAATAAGATCCGGGCTGATATTGAACCATCTCCTAGTCACTCCTCTCGTATCATCATCCTTCTTCTCCTCAACCTGCTTTACATCCGTCTGAACCTGCGGCAGGATCTCGTTGGCCCTGATTGCGTGTCCAGTGGGGAAGCAGTCCTCCAGAATGAACTGGATGACGTTGCCGACCTGAGAGCCTATGAACCCGTAGATGGCAAACTCCAGCACCTGCTGAGCATCGAAAGTCGATACGCCTGGTGTTCTGTAGTGAATGATGATCTGGGTGACCAGGTTTGCCGAGACCTTGATAGCTGTTGCCTGAAGGGCGAGGCGGAGATTGAGGGCGCGGACCATGGTGCGATGGCCCTGGGGACAAAGAGAGGGCGCCTATTACGTAGTCATGAGAGAGAGGAACAAACGAGTGAGTGAAAGTGAGGCGGGTACAGGGACAAGGCTGATGGTGGTGGGTGTTGGTGTGTGTATGTACTGGATCTGATCTGGAGAAGAGAGATGACCAAAGATGATTAGTGACAGCCTGGCTTGTGCAAGGTTTCCCCCTGAAATTCGACGAATGAGAACAGCTGTCCCTTTTGTGGGTCACGTCGCAATCAATTTCAGCGGGGGCTGAGAATGAAGGGGCACAGAGGGCACTGGTATTATCTTCGTTCCTTGGGGTTGCACAGCATATTTAAGACAAACTCAATCAATTCGTGCTGCTGAAACATTTGCGCGCTTGGCATTCATAAATTCCATGACAAGTTCGTGATTCTGTTCAGTGCTTCTGTGGGGTCCAGGCCAGTGGTTGAGACGGAATCGTCCCACCAACTGTGTCCGAAAACGCGCCGGAAATGTCAGTTACTAACATGTGAATTTGTGTCTAAAACCCAATGACACGCTGAAGGTCACCAATTAATACACTCTGAAACGGGAGAAATATTACAAAGCACTCAATACCAAACTGTTGATAAATAAAGTTATAACAATTAAGAGTCTGGCACGGAATCCCTCTGCCCATCAGTTGATGTCCCGGGTAAGGAGACGCGCAAAAAGACATCCAGTCACAAGCAAGGGACAGCAAAAAATGTGGATAACAGTGGAATTAAACCACCAACGATGGACGAACAGGGAATCGAACCCTGGACCACTCCCAAATAACGCTCGTTGAGAACATGCTAAGGGAGTATTATACCACTAAACCATTCGCCCGAATGGATGCTGCCTCACCTTCAACCTGCATTTAAATTCTGCTGCTCCCGCTGGTAGGCCCAAATTTTGCAGCAAGTCCAGAGTAGTTCTCCGTCATGATTGATAATATCTTAAAAACAACCACATATCAAGAAAACAGATTGAAGGATGTATCTTGCTTTATAAACTCTCGAGAAATGTAGCCTCTCGTCCGCACCCAGGAGATGCTCTCAATCATCACGCCAATAATCATATACTTCTTCGCGGCCACGGGTCCACAGTTCTGTATGGTAGTTCTACTTGCGTACCCCCTCCGGCGCGAGCAATAGAAAGAGGCTTTCTCAGATCGTCTCTGGCCTTCCACGATACACAGAGAGGGTCTCTGAGATGGGTCTAGTGGGGGTACCTGTGGGTGATGTTGCCAGAAAATGAAGTGATCGAGTGTTATTCGTAGCTTCATCAACACTGGCGGTAATCATTAAGAACAACCTTCAGAGACAAAGACTATATAAGTAAAGAAGATCCAGGCCATGCCTAGTTACAACTGTTGCCTTTTGTAGAGCGCATGATGTGCTTAGAGCATCCTGAATCGACTATTCGTATTGTATTTTTGAGAAACGCTCGTGCACGCTCCTGAAAGCTCTACGGCTGCATAAGTAGACGTCACTGAATCTGGTCGCTGTAGCAAGGCCCAATTCTGTTGGTGAGTCTCTTTCGTTTAAATATTTATCTGTGTATTCCAGAATTCCTCTCCAATCTCCCCCTTCTTCACCTTCATCCCCCAGCGTCCACTTCATCATGGATCCTCCTGTAAGAGGTATACGAGTAAGTTCTACCGTTCCTGTACTGGATGCCATCTTACTGACATATCATCTTTAGCTTATTCCCTGAAAGAAATCTTTCCTGGATCTCGCTCCAGAGCTACAGTCCATGATCATCGAATTCCTTATTCTCGGTATTTGTCCTCTCACTGTTCCCTGTGATGCAAAGACAAAGTACCAGCCTATTACTTCTGCCGGTGAACAAAGTCTTCTCTCTCTCACGCTCTCATGCTGCATGATCTACACCGCAATCAAAGAGAAGCGATTCATTGAAGCTTTCACGATCGCTCAGCCTCAGCCCAGCCCGAGGGAGTGGATTCCGGGCTTTTGCTTCGATGAGCGCTTCCGACAGGCTGGAGATCCGCCCACTAACGACATTGCTCCTGGACAGCATATCGGCGAGGTCTGGAACAACGGCGCCACCTTCCCTCCTCCTGGCCCAAACGAGTATCTTTGCCCTACCAGCGGTACGATGGTGCCTTTTGAGTCTCCCTCTCGGCCCCTGGTTGGCCTGTATGGCTACGACAAGACCGAGACGATCCGGGGCGGTTTCTGAGCTGGCTTCCTCTACTTCCCGCACAAAAAGGAAGTATGGTTCTCGCCTCTTTCTGCTTTTGGGTCCGTGACGCAACGACTGTCCCGGTTGCCGACAAGCCAGAGCGGAAGCTATTTGAAGGCACTCATTCCGACTTTGTCGCCCGTGTCTGGATCATTCGCGACGGCCAGAACCCGCCTCCCGCTGAGCCCCACCATCGATGGGTTAAGGTCAAGAGTGCCCAGCCCGGAGATCCTCGTTATACCGAGGAGATCGAGCTTATGAGGTCGATCGTCGTTGACAGAGTCAGCGCACAGACTCAAGGCGAGACTCCTTACGAGCTCCGACCTGTCACTCGAGTCTGAGTGGGAATAGAGAGTGGTTTTCCGAAGTGAGCCGATGTAGAGATAGCTCACAGGGACGATAGAATGGATGCGGGTTGGGATGAAACCTTGGCAATGGATGGATGCTCTAGCATAGCATCTTACAAAGAGATATAGAGTTTATACAATCCCGTAGCCAGCACCTTGGTTTCTATGAAACTATAATACACATCTCCCTTCTCAACACTACCTTGATGTGAAAACGATGTTCAATCCAAATGAACCACGTCAAAAATGAAAGCCTAGTAGAGCTACATGTCTTCGCCACTCTATTCCTAAGACAAAAAACATACAACAGCAGGTATTCGCTGGTCGTCTCCGACCCAACTACTAATCCACCCCTTGCGGGCTTGACTAGGGGAGAGCAGACGGGATCCCGTACTTTACCGCAGGTATGGTCGTATGTGGTTGAAGGCATCGTGAATGGGGGTCAAGTTGGTGCCTGCGTGGTTGTTTGCCCAAGGCGGCGGTGAGGAGGACAAGGAGGCGGGGCTACACTGCGTAGCAAACTACCAAGCAACATCAACACAAAGAAAAGGCTTTTCAAGATCGCCAGGCAAGTTATGCTTGGAATATGCACTGACAAAACCATATATAATTTTCAGAACAAACAGGCAATTGATACTGATTTGAGATACTCGCATCTGCCTAGTCTGGTCAAAAAAACTCAACGAACCGCGACGCTCGGTTACTACAACTCCTCATAAATTTTCTGAGGCCCTCTGTAACTGTCATTAGATCTTTTATCCCCTCGATATAGCTATTACAGATAGGTCAGACTGCTTGCTGACTCAGGTGCTTCACAGGACCATCCACAGTGCCATGATACCTCCCAACAGCCCACCGACCGAACCCGGCGTCTTCATGTTCGAATCATTGCCCGTCTGAGAAGAACTCGCCGCAGAGCTCGTTTCAGAAGCTGTCTGCTTAGCACTTCCCCTGGCAGTTGTCTTGGAAGCCGCGTCTTTGGCGCTGCCACCAGTTGAAGTTGCCGACGAAGCGTCGTCAGTGGCGGATGCATCTGCGCCATCCAGATACCTCGAGCTTGCACTCTTGACTCGCGAGTCATAATCTGATGCCGAGACAGGGATGCTGGCGTAGCAGCTCATTGGCTTGGCTTCCCAAGAACTACCTGTGCAGATAGGCCATCCGTCACAGGTGCTCAGGTCGAGCTCGCCGCCAACGCAGCAGTATGCCTTGTTATCGGATGGGTTGTTCAGAACGCCGGGGCAGTCCTTGTTGTTTTCACGGGCGACGACGGTTATCTGTGCTAGGGTGCCTTGGATCAAGCATGCGAGGCTAATGGAGGAGAGAAGCATGATGGGCTTTGATGAAGAGGTGACAGATGATGCTTCGATTCAGTTCAGAATGAAACGAGGAATGCTGTGACAGAATTTGAGTATGGCAAACCTTGTCATCTGCAAAATGCGGGAGCCGTCGTCACTTATATACATCTGGACCCTGAACTGAGGCTTGCGACATGAGGCCACCATGTCAGCAACGTTCCACTCGGAAGAACTTCAGTCGCTGCCCCGCATAATGGTGGTTTTGTCTGAGCCAAAGAATTCGTATTTACACTTTCTATGATGATTCTCGTTCTAAAATCTTATAATTTAACGTTTTCACTCTGTTTGAGTCAAAGCTAAGGGACGAATTGACGTATTTGGATACCAAGCTGAGACTAGTCCCGGCGTCTGCCGGCCGATTTTGCCCCAACGATTGATCTAGCCATATGTGGTATTTCAGAGAGACACCCCTGCGATCCTTCAATGGAGCAAACCTTAACAGAGGCCAGCTCGGCATGCTCAGAAGGGTAAGTGACAGGTATCGTGACCTAAATGTCTCATACAATTGGGGTGGCTGATTGTCAAAATGCCCTGAAGAGCAATAAAGGGTCCTGATTACACCGACGTGCTGGTTGTTGATCGACATTGTAACAAGATCTTTACTGCGATGTCGGCACTCTCGGATACCCCTACGGCAGTTCAGCCGAGAAAACAGAGTGCCAATTGAGTGAGATTTGTCAATGGCTGTCTGACCCTACAGTTCTAGAACATCCACATCGCCAAGCGCATCCCTCGACAGCTCCACGCGTTCAGAAGCCATCCCCGCCAAACTAACTGCATCGGTAGCATGGTGTCCTAGCGTTTGATCGCTTTCCCTACGGGGTATTTCAACATCCTGCCCCCGTCCAACCTTTACCCTTCCTGCAGCCAAGCTTTGTCTTTCACAGCCCTACGAACCCGACACTGCGGTTTTGGTTCCGATCTAACCTGTTTTCTATTCTTGTTTATTAATATTTTTATCCTGTGTTTCATTTGTTACGTGTCTCCACATGACCAGACACGGAAGACGCATAAAACGGTGCGGTACTTGTGTTGAGCGCAAGGTCAAATGCGGTATGTCGGTGTCGAGAGTTGAGTGGTTCGATGTGACTGACTATTGATAGATGAGCAGCAACCATATTGCCAACGATGTCAAAATGCAGGTCTTACCTGTTCGGGGTATCATAGTCAACTAAAGTTTGTCGACGAGGGCACTCGATTCACCTCTGCTACTGCTTGTCCTTCCCAGCCTGTTTCGAAGTCTGCGATATCACAATGCAGTCGTCTCGCCATTGGCAGAGCTTCAACAAAATGCCCAAGGAATCCCAAGCCTCAAATAGTCAGCCTAGTACCGCAGAAGAATACCCTTTTCTTCCCCTACACTTTGTCAAAGCTATCACCCGAAGACTTGCGCTGCGGGCCAGGAATACTTTCAGAACTACTGACGGGCCACCAATCTGACCTACACCAATCATGCGTACAAGCGTTGGCCGCGATGTACTTTGGAAGAACGAACCGGGATAGAAATGCTTGCGAGCAAGGGCTGCGTCTGTACTCTCATGCACTGACTCAGCTCCGGACGGACATTAGCAACTCAAATACCGAAATAGGCACCCTCATGAGTGTCATGTGTCTTTGTGTATACGAGAACGTCGTGTTTTCCCAACCGACTGCTTGGCTTCTCCATTATGATGGTCTAGGGAGATTGGTAGGTCCTTTCACGCCGGAACTTTGACCCTTTGCTCACCCAGACCCCCAGATGCAAGCGCGAGGCCCCAAACCGTGGAGAACGCCAGCAGAAAGGCAAGTACTGCAAACCGCACGGTACTACATTGTAAGTTTTATCACCTCACGGAACATTGGTAAGGAGTCACTGACTGGATGCAGATCCTCTCCGCTGGTCATCAACGCCGCCATTGTTTCCTCGACCAGCCGCAATGGGAGAGCACAAGATGCTTCCCGGAAGGTGAAACTCCGGATAAGATCGATATTCTGTACGACATCTTTGCCCAGCCGCCTGGGATCGTTGCGGATTACGACAATATTCGAAAGGCGAGTGTGACGGACCCTGTTGCGGTTGAAGTTCTGCGGAACAGGACACAAGCGCTCATCGACAAATTATATGAATGGTACCGTGACATGCCATGGGTATGTACCACTGACCCGGCCATGAGAGAGAACAGCGGTATCACTCTTCCTGACGACCCTATGGAATGTGTAGCTCTCGCAATAAGCTACGCCATGCTTTTATGTCTTGTCCAGCCTTGTGAATACCTGGGTATTTCACCTTTCCCGAAGGATAGAAGAGAGCCGCCAAGCAATATCGACCAAGAGTCCAAAACCAAGTTCTTGGCCCTGGAGATCTGTCGCTTCGCAAACTGGGCACTTCGTGGTCAAGCTTCGGCGAGCTACGCCTTGCTGTTAGTGTATCCACTTCAAATAGCATGGTTCTGCGTGCAGAATAGTGAGGAGGAACTCCGCGATGTTAGAGTCATAATGAACTCGGTTGTTGCGGATTCGTATGGCTTTGAGTTGGGGAGGATGAGGCACTGGGATGAGACTAGTCTGGATCAAGGCCGGTATGGCTTTTTGTATTAATGATATTGGTGACGATGGTAGTATAAGAGAAATTTCACATAAAACATCACAATGATGATAAAAGCGAACGTCGTTACGCATCGTAGCGCTGACCTGACACTGTGCTTGGTAATTATCCGATGGCCTGGCTCTCGGGTTGCGTCAATTGCTCAACTGGCGCGCTTGGATATCTAAGCGCCTTTGCCATATCGACACCAATTGATTGGCTACAGGAAACATGAGATTTTAAAGCATGCGGCTCTACTGATTGCCCCCAAACAACATCGACGTATGTGGCTGTATCGCCAAAACCTGACATGACCCCTGTAATGTCGTCAATCTGCTTCTCCCTTTGCGTGGCGATGCACAACACAGCAAATGCTCAGCCCTGGACTACACTACACCACAAAAAAGATCAACAAAGCAGGCCATCTCGTTCGGAAATATGGCAGGCTTAGCCCCCAGCCAAGGCATCTCCGTCGGAAACGGAGGTCCGCTCCTGATCAACCAACGTGTTTAACTGGTTTCACTAACCTCAAGATCCACTGATCCTACGAGGCTGACATGCAGCCTTGCTTACGCCCAGCTATCTTATACCCTTTTGGAATCACGCTTATGGTCCCAAACAGTCCAATGGAGCGCCCATGTCGAAGCCATCGGGCGTTCCCCGCCCAATTTAATTTCACGGTCAACTCCTCTCTTTTTGACTGACCTGGCGTTATTACAATACCTTTATTCCCTTCTTTTCCGATACAGGCGCACCTGTAGACGCCGAGTTACGAAAATGTCTGAAAAGAGGCCACTTAAGCGACTTGTAGTGTTGGTAGATGGAGTTGAGACGCGGGAAACCAAGAGTGAGCATTTGCCTTGGCATCAGGGATTGTTGCTGATTGATGACAGAGGAGACAAACCCTTCAACGATCCAGAGGATCCATCAATTAGTACACGATGGGCTAGTTGAGTCGAATGGAATTTCTCTTGCGCAGATTCCCAAGTATTATGTTGCACCTAGCAATGTTGCCAAGTTGACCGACATGTTCCGATCACGGAGCACAACAAGTGATGACTCGACAAACCTCATCAAGACTATTGTCAGGGATATCTGTCTTACACTTGAGCGGCCAGAAGATGAGCTCTGGCTGTACGGTTCTGGGCACGGAGCCTTCATCGCTCGCGCAGTTGCTGGCATCGTGCATCGAATGGGCCTGCCAACAACACAAGGTTTCGATGATCTGTTTGATGCGGCTCTTGGCCTGATCAAGGCTCAACTTGAAGATGATTTCAAGCGAGGCCCCTTACTACTGCAGAAGATCAAGAATGAAGCGCAAGATCCTCCTCGGATACCGTTTGTTGGTCTTTTTGACACCATCACTCATAACTCAAAGACATCCTACGACATCTCGTTCAACCCTTCTATCGAAACTCTTCGCCATGCGCTGGCCATCAATGAGAACAAATCCAACAAGACACCAGAAGTGGTCAACATTCCGGATGATGCGGACATGACACACAGGTCACTTATCCAAGCTTGGTTCCTGGGTACACACGAAGATATGATCGGCGGTACGGCTCACGACGGTCTTTCACTCTACCCGCTTCAGTGGATGGTTTTGGAGAGCATCTACTCTGGCCTCCGTCTCAAGAATATGGGCGACTCAAAAGCCAGCGATAATCCCATGGCTTTGATCTTCCCGCAATACGCCGGCAACCTTCCGCCCTTGGACGGATCAGAAGAGATCGAATGGCGGCTCCAATACACCAATGGCTTTCGAATAAGCATGTTTGATCTTCAGAGTATGCATGCAAAGAAATCGGCAGGCGGTATAGAGGCTCACTCCATCAAACTTGATACGGATTGCTACAAACATGCAGCAAGTCGGAAAGTCTTTGCTGCGGATGGAAGCTTGAAAGGATGGTGTGACGTTGGTAGGTACCCCAAGTTTGCCAATCTGTGCCCAGCTAACAAACTTAGGACCTTATGGAAACATGATACACCCCTCACTATTCTGCATTCTTGATAGATACCCCCGACACTACGACCTGAAGAATTTCCAACCTCTCAAGAAGCCAATCTCAGACTTTCAGGACTCTTACCTCGTTGCTACAGAAGATGGATTAGCTCCATGGCTTCAAGGGATACAGCTCGAAGCAAGCGGCGTTAAAGCCTTCCGGATCCTTGTTTGTGGTAAGACTGGCGTGGGCAAATCGACATTGATCAACAAGGTCTTTGGTGTTGAGATGACCGATGAGTCTCTTTCATATGATCAGGGAGTTCATGACATCAACGTTGCCTTCGAATCCCCCAAGCACCCTGGACTCTTGATTCATGACTCAAGGGGTTGGCAGGCTGGTAGTGATACCGAGCTTGAGTTGATCGCAAAGTTTCTACGACACCGAGCATTTCAAGAAGACCCCGCCGAGGCTCTTCACGTCATTTGGTGGGCTAATCTCATTTCCGAAGGAACACTAAGCTAATGCGATCTTAGGTTCTGCGTTGACGCCGATGTTGCACGTATCGAAGAAGCCGACAAGCGAACTTTTGCCACCATCGCCCAATACTCCCACCAGGTCCCCGTTTTCGTCGTTGGAACAAAGAAGGATAAACTCACTGGCTATCGAAAGATGCAATACCTAGAAGAGCTCATGGAGAAGACAGACGATTACAAAGAAGCCAAGCGACTCGCTGAAGAGAAAGCCAATGCCGTTGCCGAGGAACAGTTCGCCGAGCTGAGGAACCAGCTCTCGCAGATTGAGCACTACAAAGCTGACGGCTTCTGCTGTCTTTCAAAAAGTGAGTGGTATCCGTTGCGAGAGTGATGGGTGGGTGCTTACTGGAGTAGATGACGAGGCCGGAGTAAAAGACCTGCTCTCACAAACTCTCGACCTGATCGTCGACGAACGCGTACGTCTCTTCTGTGTTGCCGCTCAAGTCGTTGATGTTGAACAGAAGATCAACTCAGCGATAACAGAGTGCATGAGACTAGGAACCCACGCAATACGCACCGCTGCTGTTCCACTCCCTTGCACAGGCTTGGTTGGAACACCGACCGTCTCACGCCTCATCTGCGAGCATGTACTGCAATGCTTTGGCTTTCCCAAGGCTGCGCCGGCAGAGATCGAACAGATCATGTCGGAGATTGTCATGAGCAACTTCAAGCAGTATCTCCGGGTTTCTCTGTCGCAGTTTGCGGCGATTAGTGCTATCTCGGTTGGTGCTGCAGTGCCGACTATGGGGATTGGTATCATTGTAGGTGCGGCGGGTTGTCTACTGGGACTTCCTCCTACCGCGAGGATGTTGCTCAAGTGCTCATGCGATATGATTCTTATTCTTGAGCGATCGTTTCGATACGATGGAAAGTATGTTTCTATCAAGCAGATCGAAGATGCAGCCAAGTACTACTCGAAAACGACAATCACGACATTCAATGGGAAGGAGAAGCGATTACAACAGCAAGTTCACGATGAACTGGACCACCTCATTCCACTGAAGAAGGTCAACATTGGCTTCAAGTTTAACAAACTAAGATCGTCTGTTGAAGAGATTATCTATAGCAATCGTTTTGGAACCCCTCCAGACTACACCTCCCTCCGAAGCCCTTCCAGCGTAGGTCTAGACTTACAGCCAGGAGGACCTGTTGAGATGGATGCTGCGCCGACCATCTCAGAGCTGCCTGGCGACGAAGTCGTCTATTCGCAGTTATCGAAGTCGGAGGAGAAGTCTGACCAGCTGCCACTTCTTGAGCTCGACTCAACTGAAGTCGGCGCAAAAGAAGGCCATGTTTCAATGGCATCAAATACTTCGGGAGCAACCGCACAGATTGGCCCTTCGCTTGCAAACAAACTTGTTGAGCTCCACGTTCAACCGCCTGAACTTGAGGGCAATGCGCCGGGTGACGTGAGGCAGGACTCGCTGGAAGTTCTACCGCCGGCTACAAGAAGTAAATCGGACTCCTCTGGGTCCAAATGGTCGAATAAGCTGTCGTCATGGAAGTTGAGTCGGAAATCGAAGACACTAAAGCAATAAGCGGGCGGAAGATCTGGTTTCTACAGCCTGTTTTGGTCTTTTGTTGGAGATACCACAATGTTGGATGATCGTAGACCTGTCCTTTCTGTTAGGTGCTCATGTTTGCTCGTATTTTATGTAATGTATCAAGAGATCGATTAGACATCGAAGCACGTTGTTATGATAACACAGATTAACTGTTGCGTCACGTCGACCTTTCCTCTATGGCTCTGTATTACATTTCATATTTTTGTTTCCTTCCAAGTTTGATGCGACACAGACTGCTCCCTAATATACAGTCATCCTATATACTCCTCGCAATGGGCATCTTGCCCTGACTCAGCTGGCTTTTTCCTGTATTGAGAAAGCTGCCATTGCTTCTCAAGGGAAGCGCCGGTTACAGTCGTCCCACCTGGCACGGAAATACACAATCTGGCATCGAGTAAGTTGCAAATATGTTTGAAAGAGTCTGCAGCGTAAGATCCCGTCCATGAGCGATATGTCGAGCATAGCACAACTTGTACTGGATCCGCACCAGAGACGACATCGGGTATAAGTCCATGACTTTGTTCCCAGTCTTGTAGATGGAAGGTGGTCGTGTACTGCGATACTTGGTTAACTTGTTTTAATCGGCATGGATATAGAGAATTTCTCACCTCGTTTAGATTCAATTTTACCTCTTTACCAAGGATCTTCCGGGTGGCTTTGTGAGCATCATCGTAGTATTGACCACTACCCTTCTTACTGTCACTGATAGGTACGGATGAAGGAATATCCCAGAAGAAGCTGATGCCAGTCTGGCGCAGCCATGGGACATCTTTCATGCGATCTTGGTGAATCAGAATGCATACAACAATGCCAGATAGCGGCGAGCCGTTGCATCTTTCATTGAACTCCCGCGAAAATGAGTGTGTTCGTAGTACTTCCAAGATGTTTCCAAGGGACTTTATCAACTGGATATTGATGACCTCGCGCTTGAAAGTTGACTCATTGTGCAAATTCAAGCCGATGACAAGCTCAGTGCGACCCCTTTGACGGAGTGAATAGTCTAGCTTTTGGAGATCTGTAGCTTGACCTGCGAGGGCGGTATGCCTGATGTATGACGTCTCATATTGATCAGCTGGTAGCTTTTGATACAGTTCGGGTGTAACAGGAACATCTACTACCCAGCACGCCGTCTTCCCCTTTGCGGGATATAAATAAGGGTTGAGCAATTCTCGTGGTCTTTGGGGGTAAGGGTTGGAGTAGTTGTTCAGCTTGACACGACTCTGTTGAGAATTGCTCACGATTGTTGTAGCCTCTGATTGCATGCTCACAGATGAGCGCTTATCAGAAGCGGGCATGCTGGACATGGTACTCGTTGTATTAAGAGATACAGACTTTCTTGCGCTAAAGGACTGAGTCCTCTGCCCTGATTTAAGCTCTGCACCGACAGACTGATAAGTCGGCAGAGTTGGCTCAGCAGGCGGTGGTCGTTCCCACGATGTTGTTTGCGTATTGTGGTCGGCATAGTAGGGTATCCCATCTGGTGTGTGCATTTCCTGCCAACCAGGTGGCAGTGGAGCAAGTGCAGGGATGACAGGTTTAGTCCATGACGTGGTTTGGTCCTTGTGGTTAACGTAATAAATCTGTCCATCAGGAGTGAGTCGGGACTCCCATTCTGTAAGAAGAGGAGTGAAAGAATCCGAGGCAGTATTGTGTGGTATAGAAGCCTGGGGGCTGACTGGTGTCATTGGCGTAGTATCGACCCAAGGTAAGGTCGCCTGGACTTCGGGTTGTTGGTGAAACTCGGTCTGGGCTGTTTTTGCTGGCATTGATGATGGGGACATGGTAGACTGTGATTGCGGTGATGTGGGTGGTGAGCTGAATACTCCAGGTGATTGAGGAGAGCTGAGAGTAGGAGATGATGCTGCCTGTGAGGTCGTAGCTTGTTCTTTTGATTTGGTAAAAGGCACCGAAACCGACACCATATGAAGCGTATCAAGTCTTGCAGCCAAAAGCGCAGTTGGATCAGGATTCCGCACAATAACATCGGGGATACCTCTGATATTGTACTCATTCCCAGATTGTGACATACAAAACTTTTTCGTTGAAGACTTGAGCTTGATCTTAGACCAGTCAAGGTCTGAATCCAAAAGCACCTTGAAAGTAATTCCATTCAACCCCTCTAGCCAAGATGCCAGCGCTCCAATATGTTCATCCTGCAGCAAAACTGCCTCTCCAGGTCGAAGGTCAGCACGCTCACCGATAGTCCACGCGTACAGAAACCGCCCGGGGTCCAGCTGCCAAGTCATGATGGGTGAAGTGTCGTGGCCGACGTTGGCATACATGACCGAACCGCCATACGTAGCGAAGGGCAAACTCCAGTTATTTATACGAATGCTGTCGTTTGGGGGTAGCGGCTGGGGGTATCCGAATTTTTCAACCTGTTTGAATATGTCCGCTACAACCGCGGCCTCTGTTTTCAAAGCTTTTTTGTCATACTTCTCATAGTACGGTTCGCTGTGTCCAATGCGAGAAGGCGATTTCTTGAGCAATTGGAAAGGGTGCGGGACACTCTTCAGATAGGCTATGGCCTGATCGATGTCTAGATTCCAATAGGTCGGGTTCTCAGGGTTGCTCCAGTTTGTGTCGTTCATAACTCCACATCCGTATCCGTAGTAGATGGGCATGGGATGACAGGCCGCGCAGAACATGAAACCACATGCTATGAGATACTGGAGAATGGGTTCAAGACGCTCCAACTCAAAAGTCAGATCATCCTCTGAAATGTCCATCGCAACCTTGACAGCTGCAAGAGCCTGTGGCAAAGCATCGTAGTTGACGACGTCGAGTGCCATCAGACGTTGGCCCAGAGAGGCGAAGACCAAGTAGATCTCATCAAGGCCGGCGCCTCTTCCACTCGAGGTTGAACCCTGTCCTTCTTCACGTTTGTTCCTTTGCCGCAATTCCCACCATGTCGCGATACTTGCACCAGCTTTGACGACTGAGATGCCGATCTCTATTGAAGCGGTAATTGGGTCTGCCATGTTGGATTAAAGCAAAACATGTCTTTACTGCTATTTTGCAAGTCCATCAGGGATGTGTTTGCTTATAAAAATTCAGCAACTATTCAACTTCATCAGATGATTCCCTTTAGCTGCTGGTCTAGTTGGGTCGATTGCAACCCTCCAATCCAACATGGCGTTCGATAGCGCCAGCGCTAGATCTGCCTGGAACAGCCGCGCATGGATTTGGAGCATTTTAATTGAAACTGATAACATCTTTAGCCTATCATACGTTGCACATCATATGAACCCTGCATTCAGCTTCTAAGACAGCAACGAGAAAATGTGCCTTGTGTGCCGGGTGAGCCGGAAGTGGTGAGTTGGGCGAGAAAGTTTCTGGTAGTTATAGAGGACAAAACGTCTGTGTATGATTACTTGAGTTTCATTACTTCGAAGCAGCCTCTGGGCTCCAAGTCCCATTTAAAATAAAATCAAAACGGGCTTGTTTATGCTTTTTTTGAATAAGGCTTCAGTCAAGATGTCTATTTCCAGATTGTGATACAATATATACATTGAATAAAAAGCTGTTGATGGACAAGCAATAGAGACAAACCTCTATATACTTGTCTCATTAACATGCGCAGGAAACTGCCTCCCAAGTAAATGTCGCCATCTCGCCGCCTGGAGTCCTGTCGCCGAGCCGAGGCCTGAAGTCATCATAGAAACGGGGGTCGTCCCATCCAAGCCACCAGTCATACCGCAACAGAGTGAATGAAAGACCATTTCTGGTATCCGTGCTACACGAAAGCACACCAGAGCAGACGTCATTGGGGTCCTTTTGGCAGTAGAGCGCTTCAGCGCCATCTGGGTTGGGGTTGCTACCAGGAGTGCCAAAGATGATATTGTTCGAGTTTCTGACAGCGGCGACAAAGCCACCCCGAGCGTAAGGGCTTTGTGTAATCAAGCGACCCGTTTCTGACAGGTACCATGTGTCTCCGGAAAGGGATGGGTATCCCCCGTTACCTGAAATGAGCGAGTCGGGATAGTTTGTGTTGTATTTTAGATACTGCCCGTCAGTCCACTTGGGGCCGTTGATTCTGATTTTGAAGCACTTGCCCGACTTTTCAGATGGCGAGGAACATGCTCCAGCTGTCCACGAGTTGTCGACACTTCCAGCGCCAATATATCTCCACTGATACGGACTATCAGTATAGAACTTTACGGCTCCTCCGGGACTGGCAACCGTCGTCGTGGCCGTGACGGTGGCTACTCCAACACCAATTGTTGTAGTCACCGACTGCGTCACCGTCTCCGTCCCAGTAGCTATCTGCTTGCAAGCAAATGAGATCTTCTTACTGTCCCAGTCCTGTACAAGTCCCGGCGTATAGACTGCTCGAGCAGCGAGCTGTTGTGTGGCTGTGGCGTCGCGCCTTTTCAATCCCAAGTGATCAAAGGTAGCGGTCTGTGGAATGGTGATGACAGTTCTTGCATCTAATTGAGGCCAACCGGTCCGATCAAAATAGCTAGTTATGGTAAGGACAACATATTGTGCAGTAGCTGGAACCCAGCTAGTCACATATTCAGTAGTCGTGGTGGAACCGCTTGTTGATGTGGCAGTTGAGATAGAAGTGATGCGAGGCGGCCTGTAATCCAGATAAGATGTACAGAACTCGCCGGCAAACTCAGACAGCTCGGCAATATCTTCAGCCGTGGGTATCATATCAGGTGCCTCAAAACATTGATTCAATGCGCGACTGGAGCCACTATACAATGTATCGTAGACGCCATTACGAAGCTTCATCATACTCTTGGTAGACATGTAGGTGCTTACTGCCAGCTTGTTAGCCGAGCACTGGCCTTGGGGCTCGTCTGAGTAGCTCGACTGGATTGTAACAAGTGTCTGCGATGAGAGAGCCGGCTTAAGCCTGACCTGGTTGTAAATATCGATATCGAACTCGACACCCCAGCGGACATAGGGGATGAGCGAGACTCCACCAGAGGTAGTAAAAACGGGGTATGAGTAGGTGACCTGGGGCTCCCAGCCTTTCTTAGACTGAACAGTTGGCCCAACTCCGTTGGTGATATCTAAGTTGGCTTGAGCATTGAGCGAAAAGGAAGCACCCGCACTGGCAACGTTGACAGCAGATGCCGTCTTCCATTTGACGCCAAACTCATAGAGAACCTTGGACCTGATTGAATATGCTCCCTTTTCTTCGATTGTCTCGAGCGGCGCGGCTTCAAAGACCCAGTTCCACTGAGATTCCCAAGCCCTTACTGCTTCAAGGGCAACAACCATGTTTGCCTTACCAACAACCTCGGGAGTAAGACTTGCAGACTTGATCTCGACCCGGCCATCAACCAACCAGACGACGATAGTACCGGTGAACTTGAGGCTGGTCAATTTCATGCTACAGTCAAGACACCTCAGAGAGCTGCCATCTCCTGGCTGCGCAATCCATTCCGAGATTGTCGGGAAGTCTACAACCCACTCGTAATTCCATGTATAGGTCCATTCCTCGTATTTGACAGTTGGGCCGCAGCCACCAAAAAGGCATACAAAAGCATCCCTGCTGTCCCACATATCCTTGCCAGAGCAGACAAGTTCATGAGCAGTTCCGACGTCACCAAACACGCCGAGGAACTCCCCAAGCGCCTCGTTGCAAGCGTAGTCCCAGCCGTCTCGCTTGGCAAGGTAATTGTCAAGCTTGCGAGCTGCTTGTGCAAAGCGACCGTTGAGCCTACGACTACCGAGTGTGTCTCGACGAGATCGACGGGTTAGTGCACGCGGGAGACCTCGTTTCTTGCTGGGATCCGGGCACACGCCGTCGTCCGAGTCGGGGTCGTTATCGGGTATCTGGCCTTCAGCCGATTTAACAAAATCATCCACGGAATCGAGTCCCATATCAAGCAGTTCGGTAGCGAGAGCCTCTTGGCCAGAGGGATCATTGAGGTCGAACTTTCCGGGTTGTAGCACTTTGTCAGCGTCAGACTGAGCTGGTGCAGGAACATGAAGGTTTCTATCGTCAGGCGTGAGCTTGCTCATGACGAAGTCGAAAATTTCCCTGGCCGCGGGTGAGAGATCATCAATCGAGGTTGGAAGCGGACCCGGGCCCTTTGTAGTAGTTGGCATGGTCGATGTCGGCGCGGCAGTGGCGGATACAGTAAGAGTCCAGCTTGTAATCGGTGAGGTTTCTGTCGACATTGTTGACGAGGAAAGGATTGACGTGGTAGGGTCAGGAGTGGTATTGGTAGTAGTCGACTCTGATGCGGTAGCACTGGACTCTAGGGCTGTAAATGTGGATAGTTCAGATGTAGTTGACTCCAGGGTTGTAACAGAAGTCGACGCTGATGCGGCAGATGAGATTGACCCCGGAGCTGTAGAAGTTGTTGGATCTGATATTAGAGACGATTCAGATGTCGATGGAGAGGTTGACGTCCAAGACTCCGAGCTGGCTGGTTGGGTACCAGACGAGGCATCTAACTCGGACTTTACCGTAGTCGACAACTCGGAGGCACTGGACCCGGGAGTTTTCGTGCTTGTATTGATCTCGGTAGACAGAATGGAGGTCTCGAGCTCGGTAGAGGTAGCTGGATTCGAGGTAGTAACTTGGCTGGATAATGCAACCTCGGAAGTCGATTGTGTCTCGGTTGTACTAGGCTGCACTTGGGTTGATCCGCCAGAGACAGTGCTGCTCATCGTTTGTTGCACCAGAGTGGCTGCTTTCCAGTCGATCTTGACTCTGTCAAGGTCGCCGACGCCAATAGCACCCGACATGAGCATCTGATCGACCAGTATCCGGGCCGGGTTCTTTGCGGCATCGACACATCTCAACTCAACCCTGAGATCGGAACTGAGTGTTTTCAATGTAGGCATGCCAGAAATAGCGCGCCAATCAGCTACAGCTTGGAATGAATCAGAGCTGAGGAACAGCTGGTTACCATAGTACACATTGACTTTGCAGTCATTGCCGCCGTCCACTTGTAGGACTTTATAGTAGAGTCGAAAAACGGGCCTGGCATGAGGGACAACTATATGCTGCCAGATGCTAGTCGAATGGTCCGTGTCGGTGTTGAGTTGTCGCTTTCTCGTTGGGTTACCACCATCAGGGAGAATACTCAACTCCACGCATCGGGTTTCCCCCGTGTCACTACCGGTGTACCCACCATCGTTGAGCGCACGAGCATGGATCCCATGTTGGAAGCCGTAGATGTTCGCCAGAGCCCTGGCCCGGAGTTCCAATGTTGCCATTGACAACAAGGTTGTCCACAACAAGCGGCCCTTGGGTTGCGGTGGATGTTGCCGCTACTGTAGTTGAAAGCTCGCTCGACGTTGCCTCGATTTTCGTTGTCTCAGCAAGGAGAGTACTCCAAGTTGTAGTATCATCTATAAGCCATCAATTAGCTACCGTGGATTGCCTTTTCAGAGCGGAAATATCTACCCGAAGATACCGTCAATGTGTTTGAGACCGGAGACAGAGACGATGAGGGTTTGGAGGGACGACACTTGCCTGCGGCAGCGCCCGTCACAAGTACTGACAGGAAGAGAGAGAAAAATACCATGACAGCTTTTGCTACGATTCTTCCGACGCAGTCCGGACTCTATTGAATGAATGACGACAAAAGGATGACGGGGGTTGACTCACAGCTACGGCCATGGTACGTGGACTGCATTGGATTGTTGTAGTATTTGTTGTTTACAAGTACGCTATGTCTAAAAACGACAGAATCAGGCCCCTAATTTGTCGCGACAACATACAGGACGCTATAGCCGATGCTACTCACGGTTTAAACCCAAATTTATTCTTTAAATGAAATAATAAATAAACTATCGTCAATAGTATGTGGCACCAGCCTAGGCCATGTGCTGTTCAGCTCGCCCCGCCCAGTCCAGACTCAAGCCCAGACATTTAAACGACAGAACTATTGACATTTTCGCCAATAGCCTTGATGTAGAATAATTCAAGAGGAAGCTGCAAGGTGAAGCTCGTGCACTTGGTATTATTATTGCAGTGTGCGAAATAACCATGTGTTTTTCAGGCAAAGAGGAAACTAGATGAATGATATCCCCTAGCAAAGTCATTGAACCAATTAAGCAGTGGCAGCGATGGATATTGTAACGCCTGCTTTATCCGAACATTTCCAAAGGGATAAGTTTCTGTGGCGTGGCTGAGAAATACGCTTAATTGTTCTAGGCTTCGTGCTTGTCTAAAATGATAGCCCAGGGGCTCGCAAGCCACATTGTAACTTCTTATACATTACTGTACCCAGCTAGCCAGGTTATCGCATCCAGATGAATTGAAGCATGTGATAAACAACGTGACCCTATCTATCAGTTTAGAGCTTTGAACGACCAGTGGATAATCGCGGGGCCTATGTCGAGTAGCATACTTCACAACCTTCAGTAACAGAGAAGCGGAAATACACGGTGGGTATATTGTACGTAATAAATCAAGAGATCGATCGAAACATATCATGAATAACATAAGGTAACAGTATCAGGTTAACATTTTATAATAGCTCTATACAGCATTTCAAGCATTTATTATGTTTCCAGGTTAATGCGATATGGCTGCTGCTTGATCCCATGGAAGGGTAGCAAACAGCCCTCCAGGCTTGCAATGTTGCACAAAGCTTCCCCTTTCTTCGTCGCCGTGTAACCTCCCTATGCAACCGGCCTAGAAAGCACGGAAATCACCGCGTCAAAGTATCTGTGGCTAGCGAACAGATCTAAACTCCTACCGATCTTGCGCATTTGCGCAGAACTTAAATTCGCCAAGCAACCACTGCTCACAAGAATGGCTACATGAATGGTAGCCCCTCATCTCCTCTCTGAGCTCATTTTCGCAATCTTAAGATGCTTGGTAAGTAGCTTCAAGGGCTTCTACAAGTACCTCAGAGTGCCCAAGGCAGACTCCGGCCTCCATGTCACTTGATAGGCCGTGGACGCATTGGCGAGTGCTGCATGTCGCGCTGAGTCTCTTCTCTGCGTGGAGTATCAGGGTGGGTGGATATCATCAAGAATATTGAGCTAACCTCTTACGATTTCAAGACCTAGACACCTCGTTGTACGATCCCCAAGCCAAGGGCTGTTGGTTCTACCACCTGGTCCACCGCAGCGAAGGCGAGGAACCAACTGAGTTCTTCTGCCCAATAATGCGCCAGACGCCTGCGCGAACCTCGAACTAAGTTATCCTACAACCTTGTTCTTGTTTTTTTTTAAACCCCCCCTCGAGTCACTCACAGCACAGACAGCGGGTTCTATTTGCCGTTTTCCCTACAAAGAGTCGATTGGTATGGTATTGAAACGGGTGTCTGGGTTCCGGGAGCTGATTGCATCCTCTCATCATGAGAGGGGCCGCTGGCAGCATCTAGGCTAGAGTCCATGGAGAAGTATACTTGAATACCTAGGAATATTAGTGCGACGCTGCTCACTTCCCCGACAGAAAGACAACAACCCGCTGATGTCACCAAAGTTTAGGATAGTTCGACCGTATGAGGGCATGTAGTCTGAAAGAGACTCTTCAAGAAGCGGCAAGATCTCGCGTCCAAGGTTATTGAAGAGAGTTAATACAGTATTCAGTACCGTCCTAGAATCACTCCTGCTGACCATCTCTAGGAGTACATGCGTACGGATCAGCGATCTTGGCACTACAGCCCCTTTTCCATTAACAGGATCCCAAAATTTGGTGATTTTGTTCGACTCGACCGCTATTCAAAACCGTTTCTTGAACAAAACCACCCTTGCTAAGCTCTATGAGTGAATAAGGGCTTGCTCTTGGATCCTGGTTACAAACCCGCATCATGCTGTTCTTGATCTCCTGATGACCCTAACATCGACGCGCTTACAGAGAATTTTTCTAGCCACGATCAGTCATTATTAACAGCCGCGTCGTAAAAGGAGCTACACATTGGGAAGTTTACGGGTTCAGTATCGGCAAGCTGTTGACCCCGAGATGCCTGAAATGTGTGAAACGTCAACCGAAGGATTACTGTTACTCATGTCAGGATTTAGTTTGGTACGAGTTATACGGGCCCACTTCAACCGTCGGGGAAAAAGAGTGGAGCTCGTAAAACGTCCCAAACAGGAAATCGTCTCTTACGAGCATGCGCAGAACTCGATGAGACAGGGGTTCATTCAGGACGAGATGTCCTACATAAGACATTACGCGCTGACGGAAGATGACTCGACATTTCTGCGTTGGTTTATATCCTATCTCATTCTTATCTTTAACTTTATTGGATTCCGTTCCACTCCAACTGTAACCTTTCTTTCGCAGTCTATCCTTCATCACTCTTTTCTAGCAAGAGAGCACCGATATTCGATATTCGTGGTACGTACCAGCGGTGGAAACCTGCTTTATAACAGTAACGATCTCGATTTTCTACTTCAATACGGTATTAGACTGCTGTGCTAATACTTTTCTCTCCACAGGCCACTACGTTACCCCCCCTCCTCCATCATGGCCGCCGACGCCAAACCCCCTAACGACGCTGAGCATGACGACGAGAAACCCCCCACCGCGACCCAAGATACCCGACGCCCCCAAAGAACACCAAAAGTTGCCGACTACATGCGAGTCTTCAGTTACGCTACAAGATGGGACTTCTTCATCTATGCCCTCGCGTCTTTCGCATCTATTGGCGCCGGAGTAACCATGCCGCTCATGAACATCATCTTTGGCCAGCTCGTCAATCAGTTCACAGACTACTTCAGAGACACGTCCAGTTTCCCGACCGATAAGTTTCAATCCATCTTGAACCGACAAGCGCTTTACATCATGGCTCTGTTCTTGGGCCGTTGGGGTCTCAATACCATCAACAAATACTGCTTCCGAATGATTGGTATCAGACTGTCGTCCGCTATCCGTCTTCATTACCTCCAGTCTCTCTTTTCACAGTCTATCCACGTCATAGATTCCATGCCTGCCGGCGCACCCGCTACTGCCATCACTGCTACGTCTAATACCCTTCAAGTGGGCATCTCAGAGCGACTGGGCACGTTCCTGGAGTTCAACGGCACCATCTGGTCCGCTATCATTGTCGCCTTCGTGTGGAGTTGGGACATTACCTTGGTCACTTCATCTTTGATCCTTTACATGATGGTCATTCTGTCCATCTCCATGCCAATTCTGGTCAAGGGCCAAACCGCGACTGGACAGGCAGACGCTCAAGGTACCGCTATTGCCAGCGAAGCACTCCAAGGGATCCGGCTAGTCACTGCTTGTGGTGCTCAATCACGCGTCATGGCTAGATACAGAGTCTGGGTTGAAAAGGCCATCGAGGAAGGCCAAAAGATGGCGCCATTCATGGGTCTTCATCTCGGCATGATTGTACGTCCCCATGTGCCTCTTGGATATCCAATGCTAACAGCCATCTAGTTCTTTGGAGTCTTCGGAACTTTCGGTCTTGCATTCTGGTATGGAACGCGACGATACATCTCTGGCGCCATCGACAGTCCCGGAGTCATCGTCATCGTCCTCATGTCCGTCATGTTGATCCTCACTTCTCTCGAGCGTATCGCCACTCCTCTCATGGCTGTCAGCAAAGCCATGGTTGCTGCATGCGAGTTCTTCACTGTCATCGATGCCCCCATCCCTTCTTCAGGCTCCCTCAAGCCTGAGATCACCTCTCATGATATTGTCTTTGACGATGTAACCTTTGAGTACCCCAGCCGCCCTGGAGTCCGTATCCTGGACGGGCTGAGCTTCTCCATTCACTCTGGACAGAATACAGCGATAGTCGGTCCTTCAGGCTCGGGGAAGAGCACCATTGTTGGTTTGCTTGAGCGTTGGTACTCATTGAAGGAACACCACGTCTTGCCCCAAGTCGTAGAAACCAAACCTCAAAAGAAGGCTAGCGAAGAGCCCGATGAGCAGTCTGAGGAAGAGGCTCCTGTAGTCAGCCCAACCCTGGCTGGCTCCGTTTCCATCGGCGGGAACAACCTCGAAGACCTTGATCTCAAATGGTGGCGTTCACATATCGGTTTGGTGCAACAGGAACCTTTTCTCTTCAACGATACAATCTTCAACAATGTCGCGCATGGTCTTATCGGATCCGAATGGCAAGATCAGCCTGAAGAAAAGAAGCGTCAGATGGTGCGAGACGCCTGCCAAGAGTCTTATGCAGATGAGTTTATCAACCGCCTTCCTGATGTAAGTGTCTCACTCTCCCCATCTTTCCACACCTTCCCATCCTGACCAATGTTGATAGGGCTACGATACACGTGTCGGCGATGGTGGCGCAAAGCTGTCGGGCGGCCAGAAACAACGCCTAGCGATCGCGAGAAGCATCATCAAGAAGCCTAATATCATCATCCTCGACGAAGCCACCAGCGCCATTGATGCGAAGAGTGAGAAGATTGTCCAAGCTGCCCTCGATAGGGCCACGCAAAACCGCACTACCATCACCATCGCACATCGTCTATCTACCATCAAGAAGGCCGACAACATCATCGTGCTGCAGAGCGGAAAGGCGGTTGAGCAAGGCACTCATGCGGATCTCATGATGAAATCCCATGGAGTATACGCTTCTCTTGTCAGAGCGCAGGCTCTCAAGGTTGCTGAGGATCAGGAAGAGAAGGACGCTCTTGTGTCAGATGACGAGTCGCATGAACACCATCCCGATGCCAAGCTGACCGATGTCGCTGCGACTTCTACCCAGGAAGAGGCCCCCAAAAAGCCACGGGGTCTCTTCAAGAGTTTCGGAAAACTATTGTACGAACGAAGACAGAAGTGGCCCAACTTCCTTTGTATTCTCCTCTCGTCTATGGCCGTCGCCGCTGGTACACCTATCCAAGCCTGGCTCTTTGCGAAGGCCCTCGGCGTCTTTCTTCTTCAGGGCAGCGACCTGAAGAGCGAGAGTCAGTTCTGGGGCTTCATGTGGTTTGCACTAGCCGGAGGCGTTGGCCTTGCGTATCTTTGCGAGGGCTGGATCGGGTTACGAGTTCAGTACTACGTCAGCGGAGTGTACAAGTCCCAGTACCTCAACGATATGCTGTATCAGAAACTCTCCTTCTTCGACCAGGAGGATAACTCCCACGGCTCTCTAAGCTCTCGCGTCTCGAGCGACGCGAAGCAGCTGGAGGAACTTCTCGGCATCAACCTTGCACTCATGCTCTCCGCCATCTTCAACATCACTGGTTGTGTCATCATCTCGCTCGTCTTCGGTTGGAAGCTCGGCTTGATCTCCATGTCTGTTGCCTTGCCACTCATGATTGCTGGTGGATGCTGGAAGTACAAGCATGAAGTCCACTTCGATAAGATGAACGCGGCGGTCTTCCAAGAAAGCTCCGCATTTGCGACCGAAGCAATTGAGGCTATTAGAACAGTGTCATCGCTTACCATGGAGGACTCTATCAACAGCCGGTACCGCGATCTCTTAGACGGGCATGTGAAGGCGGCCAACCGAAAGGCTCAGTGGACGTCAGCGATCTTTGGCTTTGCAGACAGTGTGGGCCTCGGATGTCAGGCTTTGCTGTTTTGGTACGGCGGCGGTCTCCTTATCAGCGGAGAATACTCAATGGAGGCGTTCTTTGTCTGCTTCATGGCTGTCATCCAGGGAGCTGAGGCCGGCAGTCAAGGGTTCGGACTGGCGCCAAGCGCTGCCCAAGTGACTGCTTCTGCGAACCGTATTCTCGACGTGCGGCAATCTGTTCATCCAGATCGACAGACACTTGGTAAGCATGGAGAGGGCGTCAAAGACGCTGAGGGCGGAGTCAAGATCGAGTTGCGCGACGTCTCCTTCAAATACCCCACGAGAGACGTTCCAGTCTTTGACAGGCTGAACCTTACCATTGAGAAGGGCCAGTATGCCGCTTTTGTCGGAGCATCGGGCTGTGGTAAGACAACTGTTGTCTCGCTTCTCGAACGCTTCTATGACTTGGAACCTGGTAATGGTGCAATCCTGTGCAATGGCCAAGACATCAAGAATACGAATGTCTACGATTACCGTCAACTTCTGTCTCTCGTATCTCAAGAACCCGCCATGTTCAGAGGCTCCATTCGCGACAACATTCTCTTCGGAATCGACAATCCAGATTCCATCACCGACGACAGGATCCACCAAGTTTGTCGCGATGCCTTCATCCACGACTTCATCGTCTCACTTCCTGAAGGCTACAACACGGACATGGGTCACAAAGGAATATCCATGTCTGGTGGGCAGAAGCAACGAATCGCAATCGCCCGCGCCTTGATTCGAGACCCGAAGATTCTTCTTCTTGACGAAGCGACATCGGCCCTTGACTCAGAGTCTGAGAAGGTTGTTGCGGCCGCGATTGACACGGCTCGCAGCGGACGAACTGTCATCTCTGTAGCTCACCGACTTTCAACGATCCAGAATGCAGACGTCATCTTTGTTTTTGATGACGGAAAGGTCATTGAGAAGGGTTCACATACTGAACTCGTCAACAGGCAGGGAATCTACTGGGAAATGGTGCAGAACCAAGCTCTAGACCAATAGCCTTCTGTCACCCTCTGTTCCTTTTCTTTTCTTTACTTTTCTTTACTTTCTATCCTTTCCATTAATACTTTGTAAACTTTTCTTCTCAAATACAGCGTACTATACTCTTATTCTTATTTTCTCTACTAAATTTCGTTTACATGATCATCGCCTTTGCATGAATCGAAACATAGCTCGAAGGACCAGATGTTCATAATATACATAGCTTATACAAGTCTCTGCACTGATTACATCATATGAGGCAAACCTCTTGTTTCCCATCGCTTGCTTTGAAGTTGCTCTCATTCCACCAACTCAGGCCAGAGGGTTATGACATCTCCCAGTAACGGTCTGCCAGCTGCTGAAGGCGGTCTCCTCTTCCACTCAATAGCATCAAGCTCTCCTTTCACTACCGCCGTCTCTTCCACAAGCTTCCACTCTCCTGTAGTCTCATCCTTATCCAGATAACAGAAAATAACCCGGTCACCTCCTTCTTCAAACAGATATTCCCTGCGTAATAACCTGTGCCACTGCTCTAAGGCCGTACCTTCGGATGCATTTATCTTCTCCACGATCTTGTTTCTGTGAGATAGTAGGTACAGCGAGCGGGCGTTCCAAATCCCGTCCTGGCCAGGGTAGTCTTTTAGCAGCCATGTAGCTTCGTCGCGAAGGAGTGCGTCACGACAGAATAATGCGATGAGGAAAAGATGCGATGCCATATTGCATTGTAAAGAAAGCTGCTGCGCCGGGTTCTTTAAATTTCGCTTCGCGATGCGGATACTGATCTCGGCTAGGGAGAGGAACTCGCGAAATAGGGGGGTCTTGGCTTGGATGGGTTCAACATCGTAGAAGTGCGTGAGATCATCGAAGGTGCATGTACCGAGATAATGCAAGCGAAGATGGATAGCTCGGATATAGTCCGTTGATTTTGCGTCCGACATGATCGCACGGTTGAAGAGAGGCATGAATGCAGCTTCGAGGGCCCTTAATTCCTTCGTGGAGGCTTCACATATTTCTTTGATACGTGGATCAGCCGTGATTTCCCTCCAAACTCTTGAAATAATATCAGGATCCGATGAGACCAAAACACCAGTGTTCTGGACGGCCTCCATGAGGAGAGGAACCACAGCAAGTTTGGCATTCCGACCAGTAAGCCAATATTTCTCAAAGTCGTCCAAATTGTCGAGAACAGACGGTAGCTTTTCAGTCGGTGGGTAATCTCGAGGAATCTGGTTTACCATGGACATGAAAGACTCGACTGTATGCTTCTTGGCGCGTAGACCTCTAGTGAAGTTTGGTACGGCGGGGCTACGGCCGATATTTCCGCGTAGTATAAGTCTTGTCTGTGGAAGAAGCTGTGAGAAGATATCTGCTACTACAGCAATGAGCGGCTTTGGATTTGGGGCAATGGATGTCATCAGAGTAGAATCTGCATCGGTCAAGAGCGCAAGCAGCATTGCCAATCCATGGTTGATGTGATCCAGCGCAGCTTTCCTGTTTCCTCGCAATGTCTCGAAACAGAGAAATAGAACTGAAAGGAATACAGCGTCGTGTATCGAAACCTGTTGGCTCTGTAGTTTGAGCGCATGGCAGTAGTGCGACACGGCGTTCAAATAGTCCGGATCTTCCTGCGCAGCTTCATTATCCGCTGATAACAGCGAACCAAGTGAATCATATTCTGACTTGGTGAGCCATTTGCTCAATGCGCCGATCGCTATTGCAGCATGCCGTACAATATCGTTGGTGCGTGCAACTTGGGGTAACGTCACGGACCATAAATCGCTGTTGAACCCAGCGGAGATCCACGGGCTCTGCACAACTTGGACAAACTCGTCAAAGTAAAGAACATTCTGAGCGTCTCGGAAGTCGAGAGAATCTTGAACAAGATGAAGCTGCGTCGTTAAGGGAGCTGTCCAGGTGACTCGTTTTGAGTCCCATTGAAACTGGCCTGGCCCCCTATTCCGCTTTCTGTCCGGGATAGCGTAACCCTCACATTGCCGGTTATTCCTCACACAGTTTCGACAGTGAGGCTTTGCTTCGTCGCATTTGACATGACGCTTTTTGCAGGTGACACAGCCCGTTCTGACTTTGCTTGCACTCGTGCGAGTCAGCTTTGGCTTGCTGGATCTAGATCAATTGTCAGCTTGTGAACACAATTCAAATATTTGCAAGCGTGTTCCTACGTTGTAGAAAGTTCAAAAGATATGGGCAGCTGGTCTGTTTGGGGTTCCATGGCCGTCTGGTGGAGAGATGAGGTGCATTGAAGATAGCTGTGCTGACTGACATGTTGGTATTGCATTTCGCGGGGTCCGGCTAAAGCCCGAATCGCGCCGAATATTATTCCGCGATGCGGTTGGTTGTTGGTTCTTTTATTTTTGTCGTCATAAATGCTTGGCATTCTTGGTCGTTGGTGGCATTGAGACATTGTACTTTTACCTCTTTTTAATTGGGAGACGAAGATATACGCCGCGTTCAAATCTCAGAAATTAGCCGTGAAGCCCCGTAGGCGCCTCAGCGATATCACGGAAGGGACAGCGGGCCCGGGAACTACATGTAGTGGTGCTTGCAACTCTGCCTGAGGTGCAAACACTGCAACACATTTCAACCAATAGAGCCTAGAACGAAAATCTAGATACCATACTTTGAGAAGCACAGTCTTATTGTCTTGAATTAGCCAGATGGCGTCTTTTCAAGGATATGAAGCTGAAGATGGCCACTTACCTACAAAAATCCCCACCTTCGGCCAGCTTCAACTCCCAGACAAGGCCATGTTTCCTAAGACATCTGTACTGTAGATGAGAAAATATCAGCTTTGTTACAAGAGTCTTTATCACTACGATTACATCCATCTTCGAGAAGATGACAAGCAAGAAGAAGCTCTTGGGCGTCGCTTGACAAGCTGCTTATAGGTAACGTCATCGCAATCGCCGTCGTCATAAAGTTCAGAGCACCTTCAAGTTGAGCCACAAGGATGACCACGTGCGTACAGAGTTTTTGTGTAAGAACTTAATCTCATCCCGTGCTATGGAACCTCTCAGGCGCAGTTAGTGCACATTTAATTACAATTAATACGAAAGGCAATGTTTCGGAGGCCGCGGGTTTGAGAGCTGCAGAAAGGTTCGGAGTCCCAACGTGCAGACAAGGATATTTGAATGAAGTGATCAACACTTTAAGCTCTGGCGATATTACTATTCCACAGAGTACGCGTAAATCAAGTGACCGACGTCTGTTTCCGGGCCCCGCGGGGAGGTTTATTCGTCACGATGCGCATTAATCGTCTTGCAAGCAAGGTGCCTACCCTATTCTGGCTTCTTGAAAATGACGCAAAAGCTTCTAGTTTGAACGAGATTGCTCAAACAGTCTGGCCGTAGTACTGAAACTTAAGTCTTACGATAAAATTTCTCGAATAAGCATTAGGATGACATGATCAATAGCGTTTCATTAATAGGCAAATGCATGTTTTGTGGCTGTGAGTGGGATGCTTTCAGCTGATGTAATTCTGGTGGTGGATTTCTCGCATCCTTCGGGCCCCTAGCGCCAGACTCTACCCTGTTTTGCATTGAATCCTCCAGCTATCAGTTTGGTAGCGAATGGTGATTATGCATCAAATGCATCTGTTTGGGGGCCAAAGTAAATAGCAGCGGACAACCCAAAATTGATGGTCTGGGCCGTGGCGTCAATGACCAGGTTAGATGCTCTTGGATTGACGTGGTTGCTGATTGAGGGAATGCCCGACACGACACGTGCGAAGCCAAATCACAAAATCACAATTCTAATAAGATGAACAGAAAATGGCTTCACTTCCAGGAAATAGGGCTGAAGAGGGTGGCAGAGTCGGGCCAGCCAAGGCAGAATGGCTGCTCTTCTAGACTTTCCCTCCCTTTGAAGATCACAACACATGCCAATCAGAAGCAAGACGTCAGCCTGGACCAAGCCCCTCCAAATTTAACACGCGACTAGCCCGGTTGTTTTCCCTGCACAGAGACAGATCAGCAGGATCTGCTCCACATTGATTGGCGATAAAATGGGGCTGTGTTTGGACTCACTGGCTGACCCGTAAAACGACAAATGCAGCGATGCACAGGACACAAACAGTTGTGAGTGACTGTGCCTCGTATTACCTACATGCAATTCGGCGCATACCCGTTGCGGCCACTGAAGGTTGACTGCCAATATCTCAAAAATCATGATATTGTCGTGGGTTGTTTGAGTGGCCTTAGATGTCATGAATCACAGAATCTGGAGCTGCATCAGCAAAGCTGTCCACTATAGGTGTGAAGGAGCCACCAGGCGAGGGCCAATTGTGCATTTTGAACCGTGTTACCGAGCCCCTTTGCCCCTTACAGCTAAGCTTCAGAGGAAATTAGAGGCGAGGACCAATCAAGTTCACTACCGTTAGCGGACCCGGCCCTGGAATGACCCCTGTGTTTTGGGGACCCATCTCTGAAATCTGTGAAATCTGATGCATGGGTCTTGACGTCCATTTCAAACGTCGAATTTCTACTGCATGTGCAACTTGTCGGTCAATCAATCACCGAATCTGACCGCCATTATCACCATGTTGCGCCTTCAGATTGCCGTGATGAATGCAATTTATGGGAAATGCAAACTGTATCCCTTGAACCCTGTGTTCGGGCTAGATTGACGCCGCCCAGCACCATCTTCGTCTCGACACTGACAACGGCACATTCAGCCCGTTCTGGTACGTGCCGAAGAACCGGGGCCAGCCGCCCCAAAAAGCCCAGGTCACACGAGTCATCTCCTTTTCAGTGACCCGTTGTAACTATTTTGATCACCGACGGGAGCCCTGATTGGAGCCAAACGCATGCAAATGTCAGCAGTGGCAGAAAAGCTGGCCCCTAGAGGGCAGAAGGGCTGAGGCTGAGGCTCCCTCCACATCCAGTGCAGGTACAGGTAGTTCAGGCAGCGAGAAACCCCTTAATAACGGTCTTGCCCGTGGTGCCAGCTGGGCGCACTCTGTTTCAAGCTTTTGCTTTTGCTGTTGTGTCTTTTGCCATGCGATACATTTCTTTAATAACAGACTTTTTTCTATGAGAGCTTATTTGGAGGCTCAATAACGTGGCATCTTTTTTTTGCAGCGTGTTTCTTTTCTTCTTCCTCTCTTTTTAGACAACCATGATGCAAAATACGACACCGTCTCAGGCGGCCTTGGCGCTCGCACGCGCTCTCCTAAAACGATTGCCCAGCCGCCAATTCTTCTTCACTTTCACAGCCCTCGCAGTTTGGGGCGCCAAGATAATACATATCTATGCGCACATCAACGCCGTGCACCAAAATTTATTACATCGATGGGGCTATTCTTTCGTTACACAAGATGTCGTCGTCCTCACCCTCATTCGGCTCCTCCTTGACCAATGGTCCACGAAACTCCCCTCGCGGTCGCAAATCGCCGTTCTCGTTTTCACTGCGATATTCATGTTCATCAACGCGTTGCTCAGCGTCGTCTCGATATCCTTCTACCTCGTCGCCGGCTCCGAAATACATTATAGCAACATCTCTCTGCCAAACGATCCCTCCTCAAAATCGTTGATGCTTTCGGGTAGCGTCGCATTTACAAGCGTCCTCTGCGCCAACATCTTATTGAGCTGGCTCCTCAAAACACCCTGCTACAAAATCCATGGCTATGTCGCTGAGGTTGTACATCGATCGATCGCCAAAGCTTGGCAATTCCTTCGCCGCGTTCTTCCCCGCCAAAACCGCTACGCCCCTGTCCCGAAAGCCGACCTCGAGGGCCAGACCGAATCCTTCGATGACGAAAGTTCCTACGATGACCTCCAAGAACAAAATACCCAGCACCTGAGTCCGTTCCAATTCCGACTAAGAACTGCTTTGAGATCCATGCCATTGGCTTTGGCCGCCATCTTCTTGCTCACGCTCCTTTACGCGGCCGTCGCACGACCCTCCGATCGATCCCTCATCTTTCTCTCCTATACTGCAGCACTGTCGCCATTCGTGGATTTTTCCTCGGGACCGACATTGCAAGACTTGCCCAGTGTTTTGGGCACTGGCATTCAGCATAGTTGGGATAACCTCACTGCGCTCGCGACGGCCGAGCCATTCGATTGGCTTCCCAACGATCAAGTATTGGCCGGGTTTGAGGATTGGCACTTGAAGCGCCCGCATTACAATGCTGATGTCGACCCATTGAAGATATCGAATCTCGCGCAAGACCTTGTTCCCACGCTGAAGGACAAGCTGCAAGACGTTCCCATCCGACACGTTGTTCTGTGCTTCCTCGAAAGCACACGAAATGACGTTTTCCCAATCAAGAAGGATGGAAACATTTGGGAACTTCTAGCATCATCATTCCCCGACAACACGATTCCCCAAGAGGCCCAGGAGAAATTGGCCAATCTCACTCCTACCGCCAACTATATCACAGGTGACTACGACGATGGCTTCGACCACCAAGGGTCCAAGCCCAAGCGCGGCGGCGTTCACTTTACCAATGCCCATACCACCGGCACCTTTACCTTTAAGAGCTTGGTCGGTACCTTGTGCGGCATCGGTCCATTGCTAGCCGACTTTAATCTCGACTACGCGCACCATGTTTACCAGCCTTGTTTGGCTCATATCTTCGAAGCTCTGAACCAAGTGTCGAACGCTACCGACGCAGGGTCGCGCTCTTTCAACGACTTCAAGTGGCAGTCGTACTTCTACTCAGCTGCGACTTTGGGATACAACAATCAGCAAGAGCTGATGGAGGCAACTGGATTTCCGGAGGAGCATCTCATTGGACTTGAGTGGCTACGATCTGAGAACGCGACACACGGACCGGTGACACTACCCCGAATCAACGGCTTTGCCTTTGAAGAGGACCCTCTGGAGGATTACTTCCGTGACGTGTTTGTTCAGGCCAAAGAGAAGGAGGAGCGGGTTTTCTTGTCGCACATAACATCGACAAGCCACCACGCCTACAAGTTGCCTGAGGGGGAGGAGTATGTCCCACTTGCTAATGGCCATGATATGCTTTCGCATTATCTCAACACAGAAGGCTATGACGATCGATGGCTACGCAAGATCTTGGATCTACTAGATGAGCAGGGTGTCGCTAATGAGACCCTCATCGTCTTCGTCGGAGACCATGGCATTTCGATGCCTGAGAATGGCGCTGTGTCGCCTTACTACAACCCTAGCATTGGCATCGACCACGTTCCTCTTGTCCTATCTCACCCTCTCCTGCCTGCTTTCGACATCCACGATGCAGTCCACTCGTCCCAAATCCTACCGACCATCCTCGATCTTCTCCTCGAGACAGGCTCACTAAACAACGCCAGCCGACAAGCGGCTTCCGACCTGGTCCGCAATTACGAAGGCCAATCCCTAATTCGACCACTCCTCACAAAGAACGAGACAACCGGTCAAGGCAACTGGCAATTCGTTGTAGTAAATCCTGGTCGTGCTGTAGTAACTGCCCGAGATGCCCGTTACCCAGAGCGCCATCTTGCCATTCCTCTTATCGACAATGTCGAATGGCGATTGAGCAACGTGGACGAAGATCCCATGGAGCACGACGCCGTGCAAAGCTTTGACTTTACATCTTTCACAGATGTTGTTTCACGGAGATTTGGCAATGATGTTGCGCAATGGGTTGAAGAAGGGGCTTTCATAGCGAGATGGTGGGCGGAGGAAAACCATAAACGGTGGCAGTATGGGAAATACGATGAGCGAAAAACATCCTGAAGGGCTTAAATCGAATAGAAATAATTGTATCACATTTATATGTTCAACCTGTGGCGAAGGTCGTGTGCGAAACCTACCTATACGCGTTTTATGTCCAAGTCGTCGGTTCCGAACGAAACGTGGAAGGTTCCTTTGTCTCGATACATGGAAGTTGTCAACACCACACTTGGCCATCAACCTCTTGATGAGTTAGTTACTTGGGCATCGAACACCAGACGAAACAAATGTTTACTCACATGCATCTCTTCGGGGATTACCGTGATCGCTCACTAAACTCATGCCCCTTCATGTATCATGGAAGCTTGGTGGGAAGAGGCTTATATTGTATGCCCTCGTTATGTGCTAGCAGCGTAAAGCTGAACTTCATGGTCAACGACCTGCGGCATAGCTGCGCCTTCATGGCCAGACACCGTTTGCCTCGCTGGGGACTTTATATGGTCTCGTGTAACCATATTTACAGTAGCTTCTTCAATGCCACATGGAACATTGTAAAGAAAGCCTTGCTTGGTATGCTGAAATATATTATATGTGTATAACAGTGCGGAAGAACGAATGTAGCAAGTCTTTGTTTCGTCTGACCTGCACTCGGAGACATTAGAGTACAGCCACATATATCGACAGTGATCGAAATTGAAAACTCCGCCAATGTTCCGTAAACCTTACCAATATCCCATCTAATCGGATCAAGGTAGCTCATCTGAGATCATCTGCTTTGTAGCCTTTCAGAGAAGTCAGTTTCTATATTGATTTATACCGGTGAGAAATGCCACGAAACCTATGTGCCTCCAGACTTGGAATAATGCTCCGGTGCTTGGTAGTAGACTGGCCACATGATCTCCTTGAATGATGCCTATGAATGTTTTGTTGCGATATCTATTACTGAGATTTAGTTTCTTCTGTCCACTACGTGAAGCTGGAGACGTGATACCTTTTAGCATTTCTGAATTAGCTGCTTGCTGTCAGTCAAGGCAAGGATTGTTGTAGCCAAAGATCTCACACATAATGGGACAATGACGATAATATAGTCCCCAAAAGCAAAATCCTGGGTGTATTTATGTAATTGAAAAGTGACGACCTTTTATCAGAATGTAAAGTTTCAGCCGGCCAAGGCTATACATATTTCAAGTTTTGCCCCAATATAAGCCAAGTCAGGAATGCCCTCCAAGAAGTGCTAGAGCAAGTGACTGTGTTTCCATCTCGGAACAAGCCATCATAACGGTGTTTAGCTTAGCAGCCGCAACCACACTGCTGGCAGTCACCCTTAGCGCAGAACTTGTCGTCAGTAGGACAGTCACTGTCTTTGGTACAGCTCATCCAATCACCCTTTCCATCTTTGTGGGCAGACCAGCACCAGAATCCCCACTCGACCTCCTTGTAACTACCGCAGTTCTGCCAGCACCAGTGCTTGTCGCAGCCAGACTTGGCCTTCCACTTTGAAGAAGTACACTTCCTCTTCTCAAGGACGTTGACCTTTGTAGCGTCAGGGTTGCGGCTGTGGATCTTGACTGAGAGGGGATGCTCCTTGCATTTGCGGAGCTCAGAGACGTCCACGTCGGCGGGAAGCGCATCGAGATCCCATTCTGCGACGCCGAGGGCACCGCACTCAGCGGCGGCGTTGGGGGCCGAGTACATGTTTACGGCGAGGGCCTGAGCGGCGAAGAGGCTGAGGAGGGTAGTTGTGAACTTCATTGTGAATAAGAGAGGAGTGTAAGTGTGTGATGATGGTTGTGTTTGAGTGGATAGTGAAGTGAGAGAGATTACTCTGGAGATAGCCAGCTTCTTATACCCATCTGTGGACTCGATCTTTTCATGGATTTCTTGATATGATCCCTTGCATTTCCGCAAGAGGAAACATTCAGCCGACGTCCCGCTCATAATATGGCCATTGATATCAGGACGCCCGATGGACCGTGAAGCGATCCGCGGTGCTCGTATAACTAGAACCCTGTACCATTGCACCAGTGTAACACGGTAAGGGTTGTGATAGAGAAGGAAGCCAATGAGGGGATAACGCCCCCCTGATCTACATCATGGAGAAGCATTTAGCCAAAGCGCACTTCACTGCACGTTGCATGGCCTTGGATGGTTGGTCAACTGCCATGTCATCAGGCCACAGATACATCCCTAAGCTGTGGTCAGGTGGAAACCTTATCGTTTCAAGTGGAACTTACATCCTTACAATAGAAGTCAGCCCTCATGCGGAGTTGAAGAAGCTATGTCAACTAGTACAATACAGTTAGTTTAGAGCCCCATTTCCCCCTGGCTTGCTCGGCTCTTGTCTGCTTCTGGCTAAATCAAGCCCACCGTAAGAGTCTTGGACCACGGAGAATTCTACACGAGTCGGATATCTCTAATGGGGTCCTGTTGGTCTTGCATTGTTGGTTGTTGGTTATTAGGTAAATCGCAGCACTAGTTTAAGCTGATGGATGTCCCCTGTCAACTCTCGGAAATGCCCCACCCCCGTGGGACCACGAGTCGATATGGCTAATCTCATTATGGATATCAATAACAGCTTCGTCCTATCACAAACAGCTGCCTCGTTCACAAGATCGTGATCAAAAGCAAAAGCCCCGTATGCTGGGGGTTTGCCAAGCTTCAGCTTTGCGTTTTGGTGGTGTAAACATCCTCCTTGTCCTCGCCCATCGGCACCTTTGCGGCCCGTTCCTGGTTCCCAGGCGGATACGGGATCGACAACACCACCACGGAACAAAAGTACTCTCCCCGCTAGTGAAGAGCACAGTAAATGCTGGCAATGTATCAATGACATGTTCTGATCCAATGCCATAGAATTCAGGCTGAGAGCATCGATCAGCGATGGGCTACCTGGATGCAGTCCGGAAGTCGCTATTTGTGCCATAGGCCATGAGATTTAGGGATCAGGGCTATTGCTTGGCGAGAATTATTGACTCATGTGGTACAGCGGCATTCAATTGTAGCCCTAAATCACCACGGACCAGACACAGCCCTTTCTTTCTGTCTGCCTGACCGCTGTGTAGTAAGACCCAGTCAGTTAACCTAATCAAGACATCCATTGGTTCGGGCTGCATTCAGGCTGCATCTCCTGTGTGACAAAGCCCCAAATATTGATTCAACCAACAAAGTTTATGCTTCTTTCGGCGATACCGACACTCTTGCCACTCTGACGCTTTGACGTAGGGGCCGACGGAAGAATGATTTCCGGGGAAACGGCGTCTAACACAAGTGTTCCTTTTTCGCTCACATTATCCAAGGATCTGAGAGACCGAACAAGGCTATCGAGGAAATGCACGCCTAATTTTCGTCTTGCCATTCGTATTCTTACCCCGAGATATAAGGGTTAGGCGGCTTCTCACATCGAACGGCCGACGAGCCCTAAGACAGTAACGCTGGGCCTGGAAGAGCCAACCAGGACATTTTCGCCAAGAAAGGAAATAGAAAAACGTGCCACCAGCTGCCATAGATAGGTATAGCTGCGTTCCTGACGATGTTGGATATCACCAATCACGGTTAAGCTAACCTACCACTCGCCGGAGTTTATACGGCCTGGACCAACATCGCTTTTCACGATTAGCATGAACTTACAGATACATTATGCGAACCAGGAATTATATCAGGGTTAACCTGTTGTCTATAATAATCAGACGTCACGTGCATAAGGAGCCGATCGTGGTCGGCCCTTTGCCAAAGTTTCTTGACCGAGGGTATGTTGAGCAAAGAACTTCGATATTTGCTTTCGCATAAAGTGCTATCTTTGCTACCAAATTTAAAAACCCCCAGTACCAACAGAATATCTCCATAATACCAGAATTTGTTTCTATTTCACTCCCTTCCAAGATTGGCCGCCTGGAAATCCCAGAGAACAAACATACCTCTTTGTGGGCAGAATTCGTATCTATCGAACTAAAGCCTCTCGTTCATATTCTTCGTAACTCTAATTGACATGCATCTTTCGAAATATCTCCGAATTCGCGTATTGAGGCTAACATTGAAGTTCCTGTTCTCTGTATAATTCTCCCCCCAGCTCTTTTGTTTCATTTTAGTAACAGGTCAACTCTGCTTTTCTTAAACTACCTACTTCACTAAAGTCCCTCGTCGAGCTGGCAATATAACAGGCAAGATTCACTCAACTTATTTACCAAGAAATAGGATCAGCCTTACCCTTGTACTTCAATTAGATCAAGAGTGTTCAGGTTTGAGCCTCAATGGCCTGGAGAATCATCTTGCCCTTTTTTCCCTATGAACCTTCACAACAGGGTATAATCCTTATCTCGTCTACAGCTGATTAGGGTACCCTGAAAAAGAAAGGGAGGCCTAAATGCTACTTTTCTTCCTGGGACTTCAAAATACAGGAACAGCCTTGCCCGTCAAATTTGAGTGCTTCAATCCTCTTGGTAATTCCCAGGCTTGTCTAAGTTGTCTGTGTCAATACTCAACAACAGCACTGCCCCTTTGCCCCTGATCGATCCGAAGACTTTGCGCATACAACCCGGAAGGCGAAAGAGTTCCCATTATTGGACAGTACCAGTGCATTGCTTTAATCAATTGCTAGAGGGAGAAAACAAAAACCCAAATAACATTAGATTTGCTGCTACGTCGGTTAATTTTGGCGCAAGACAGTCTCACATATTCTCCTCCCCTTGGAGCGGTGGCTTTTAACGTCGGTGATGCTATTGCGTCTCACCTTTCCGCGCCGGACCCAATTGATTAATACATGGTTGCGCTATATCTCCTGCCTGTACTCCGTAAGAGACCAGCTTACTTTTAGGCTCCTGTTCAAAAGAAATGACGCTATCTCCAGCAAGGCACCGATCTGCTCGTGGCTTTAAACGCTTTGACTTCACGATAGGCTATTTCATCCGTGCGTTCCGTTTTCACCAATGAGCATGCTCAAGGCATGCTATGTAGTGAGTTCAAAGCCGGGGACGAGATATGATTAGACGAAATGCGTAGTAGATCGTCACATTTCGCGTTTACTGGCCTTTTCGGTACCGAAGCAGACAAAAAATCAAGTTTCTCCTTCAATTGGAGTTTTCTTTGAATCGAGGATCGCGGATAGCAAGTGCCGGACTTTCCAGTCAGTCCCTTGCATCTGAGCAACGTTTCAATGAGATGCAACCTCGAAGACCCGCTTCTAAAAATATATAGCTTCTGTGTTTAATACCAGATTACTTGAACATGGAACCAGAATACCTAAGAAAGATCCTCTGGTATGAATGCTTTGGACGGTTTGGTTAACTAGACAGCATATGGGATCTATTGATGACATTAGTTTTGAGCGGCAACGCAATACAAGAGTTGTGTATACGTTGTAATTAGGTTGCGAGCCTCAAAAACTGCGTAATGCAAGCCGAACATCCGTCGGCTTTTGATGCCAAGATAATGCCGGGCCTTTCGTGCCGTTCCGTGCGACTCTGATGGCATGAGCCGACGAATTCTACTGGTTCGGGGATGTCCAGATCATTACTAAGAAACATGGATATCATTAATAACTTCGCGATTCGGGTATGACGAGTATCGACCCTCATGCATGTCACTTCTTATGTCCATCATCGTCTCTGGCAATTGGGTAGTGCTGACGGAACTTTTGTCTTGTGTAACACATACTACCTATCCGAATGCTCCGTCGGGACCGAATGCGTCCATGATGACTTCGGGATCTCGGTGATCTCGGAGTTAACCCTACATCACAGTGAATGCAATTGATCAGCCATGAGAGGATGTTGATTGTCCATTACAGGCAATGCTATCGATTATGATCATAGAATAGGCTGAGAGCCCAAATTCTATAAGAGGCAGTAGCCTGCTACTATCGTCGACTCCTAGAATCACAGCTCGCATCTTTGGATTCAAACCATCAAGACAAGAAGCTTCTTCTGATTCTCTAGTCCATAATCAACATGGTACACCGCAACACCTTCTTCAAAGCCTTAGTGGCTTCACTTTCTGTTGCCCCAGGCTCAGCCCTCCCAGCCCCTCAGTGCGTACATACTTCATCCTGATGCCAAACCAAAAGCTAACAAGTATCAGAATGGGCGATTATGGGGAGAATAAGGGGCCTGTAGGCGGAGTCAAGCCTCCAACACCAACAGTCACTTCAACGAGCGGTTCGCTGTATGGTGACTCCAGCTTGCTCGGCGGCAACGCTCCTCTCCCAGACCCTGAGCAGGATTCTGCCATCGTCAAAGACCCAAAGCTCGTCAACGGCCAGCAAGCCGATCCCAAGCTCGGGCTCTATCTGGATTTTGATGGTGTAGATGTACCCCAGCCAATCCGCGGCAAGCTAGGTGCCACAGATCCTGGTCCTCGAACTTACGACTATGAGAGACTCAACCCCGATCTTTTTGCTCCTCCAGGTACAGATGCTGGAGATGTCCCCAATGCCATGTGGCCGCTTGGTCTTTCTCACAACCGTCTTGGTAGTGAAGCTGGCGCTGGATGGGCTCGACAGCAGAACCAGGATGTCCTTCCTGCTGCTACTGCTATGGCTGGAGTCGACATGCGTCTCGCTCCGAATGCGTACCGTGAGCTGCACTGGCACACCGCTAACGAGTGGGCATTGGTTACAAAAGGCTGTCTGCGTGTCGCTGCTGTCAACGACGAGGGCAAAAGCTTTGTCGACGATCTCTGCGAAGGTGATGTCTGGTTCTTCCCCGCTGGCATCCCTCACAGTCTCCAAGCTTTTGACAAGGGCGTTGAGTTCCTGCTGGTATTTGATCAGGGCACCTTCTCTGAAGATGAGACTTTCCTTGTATCTGAGTTGTTCTTGCGAAACCCTGTCTCCGTTCTGGCAAAGAACTTCGAGACCGAGACAACGGCCTTCGACAACATCCCCAAGGATGAGCTTTACGTGAGTAGATTACCCCAACATCTATCTACATCCTAACATGTAAATTTTAAGATTTTCAACGGAACACCAGCGCCGAAAGATATTGAGAAACAAAATGTGACAGGCTCAGCGGGAGCGCTGACAGGCAATGGATCATACACATACCATTGGTCTCAGCAGAAGCCTCATACTGTACCCGGTGGCTCTGTCAAAATCATTGACCCTACGACCTTCCCAATCGCCAAAGGCTTCTCAGCTGCTCTTGTTGTCGTACAGCCTGGGGCACTCCGCGAGATCCACTGGCATACTACCTCTGATGAGTGGAGTTACTTCCTCCAGGGCAGTGGCAGAATCACCGTCTTCAAAGCAGCCTCGTCCGCTCGCACCTTCGACTTCACTGCTGGTGGGGTTGGATATATCCCTGCTGCAAACTCTCACTATGTTGAGAATACCGGAACGGAGGACTTGATCTTCCTTGAGGTTCTTCAGGCGCCCAAGTTCTCAGATGTTTCGGTGGCACAATGGTTGGCTTTGACACCCAAACAGATTGTCAAGGATCATCTCAAGGTTTCAGATAAGTTTTTGGATTCATTACCCAAGGAGAAGCAGTTCATCAAGACGGGAGATGTGAATATGACGGCCATTGCGGACGAGGCTTAGAGTCAGTCAATTAGTCAGGGCTGAGGCTGCGGGTATTTGGTTCGAATTACATACAAGCTTCTCAGATTAGACATACTTTTCATAGTTAACGATGACTTAACCTACTAAGTTCTGCATAATGTCGTTGTTGAAAAGAGTGAATGGCCAGTAAAAAGGGATTCTCATGACTCAAAAGGTTGCTTTTTGAGTTTCAGTGAGCCGTGACACCATGTTCGTGAGCCAGCTATGTAACTCACTTGGGTGAACGACATCACTGCTCACTTGTAAATAGTTTCGTTCTTGCCTACAATCAACAAGAGAAAAGGCACCATGCGAAAATGTGCTTGTTAGGCACCTAATGTATCGTCATGGAAGATTGGGTTACCCTACGGCTATACGATATGATCAGTGGCAGTTGCACTAATCAGGACCAGGTTAAGAAATGGGTAATGTCTACTCTTCCTGTCCCTAATAACTAATCAGCCAAACTTAACATCTCGATGGGAGAAAAGAAGCTCATGCCTGGCTCTTGTCTGCCCAATGACGTGCGGTTGAGCCCTGGATGATCAAGGCCAAGTTTAAAAAGCACATGCTTGCCCCACCGATCTCCAGGATATGTTATCTTCATTGGTGGAGGATCAATGGCAGCCGAGGCTGGTCTCGTGATGACCACTACAAGTTGTCCCATATAATTTCAGCTGTGAAACAGGTATTCTCGATCCAGTAGTTTTAAAACTAAATCCCACAGAAGAGCTCAGAGTAAGATTCTGTGCCACAAAAGTGATCGACGCCCCGAATTACCCTATCAACTGCACCTCAGTAACGCTCCTGCATGAAAAACCTGGGTTCTGGTGGCACTAGCTACGTAGTCGACACATCACTGTGGCGTAAGCTCTCCACTATGACCACTAAAAAGGCGAGAATGACAGGGCATCTGAGATTTGGAGTGACAAAATTAGAGGATGATCAAGGGTCAAAACAATCGATAGATCTGGCAGGTCCAGGCACATGGAAGAAGTGAATTGGCTGCATGTTAAAGTGCATCGTCATAGATCCTAGATCGTAGCTAATCGTGCAAAGAATGACGAACGATGACAGCATGAGCCACATACCCTGCCAAGGACTGTGGCATGAGCTCATTGATCTGCCAGAGCTATTAAGAGAGTGCTCTACGGCTCATTTGAACCACAAATATTCCGGCATCTGACTACGAATCTAACGACGCATTTACTCAAATCACATCAAAATTCTTCACATAAATCACAATGGCATCTGAACTTCCTCCTAACGCCCTCGGCAAATTGGCCTCATCCGTCAAGAACATCGTTACTGGTGTTCCTTTGGAAGAACAAAACAAAACCAACGCATCAGCCACCAAGCAAGTCGACAAGAGCCTCGACAAGACTGTTGACAAGACCGTTGAGACTACTGACGATGCTACCATTCACAAGGAGAAGAAAGCTCCCGTTGTGCACGAAGACGTCAAGTCTCACGAGCATGAGAGGGTTGACACTGAGGTCGATCACGAGGTCCACCAGGACCATTACCATACCACCATCCAGCCAGTCAAGGACAAGAATGTCCTGCCCACCAAGCATGTCTACAAGGAGAATGAAGTCGAAGAGGAGATCGACCATCGCAATAACGAGGCTAAGATGAAGGCCAAGGAAGAAGCTGCCAGGATCAAGAACGAGAAAAACGTTGAGGACACTACTCACTCAAGAGAGTATGCTCCCACGAAGGAGAACGAGCACATTCACCAGTAAGTACCCTTCGCTTCCCTTCTTCATGTACCCGAATCTTACATATTGTCCCAGCCATCTCCACGAGAATATTCAACCCGTGATCGAGAGAGAAACCGTCCAACAGAAGGTCATCCACACAACAAATCACATCCACGAGAAGGAGCAACTCAACGACGAGTACCATGAGGCCACTGTTGCCCCCGCGATGTCAATGGACGAGTTCAAGAAAGGCGGTGCCAAGACTGGAACTACTGTCACCAAGGACATTGAGATGCCAGTTTCTGGTGTCAAGGCCACAGCGAAGAAGAGGGAAGCCCTTGGAGACGTGGATGTTGAGGAAGGTTCCAAAGTTGGTTAGTCAAAATCTCCTCTAAGCCAAAAGCCTGCGAAATAACTGGTTACTTAGAATCTATCTAGTGAAAAGGAAAAGAGGATCTTCCTGTACAGTACTCGACTGTAAATGCTCATGCCATCGATGAAAAAGGCATCACGAAGAAGAATTGTATCAATAAGACGGAGTTGGGATATCTATTTACAGTGCTTTGGTAGCGAATGAACAGTACCTGACTGAAGCAACTAATTTTTTTTCGCTGCGATGTGATATGGTTCTTCGCCAGCCCAATGCATGCAGGTGTGATTCGGTATAAGTGTATCTGCGTATGTTTCGGCGAGTTCGAAATCAGAGACCTTGCGCATTTCTTACGAGTTCATCTGGAGAGTAAGTTTATGAGTCAATGTTTCTTTTTCGAGTTGCACCCGAGGATCACATGAGCACTACATGAAGTGATACTCGTATCTGGCATCCAAAAGATCTGCTGTTATAAATTCTCTCTATATTGGCAAGTCAGAGTATTTAGGTCTCGCCGTAAACTACCTAACGTCCAGGAGCTCATCTCGGTTAACTTGGGCTTCTATCTGAGGACAACCTTGCAGTGAGCACCGCTACCATTGGCAGTGCAGCCCTTGCATGTGCCAGTCTCACAATTTTGTATCTCCGTCCAAAACTTATTAATGCATTGGACCTGTCTTTGTTAAGATATGGGTAGGCTGCTATGGAGGGAGGTTAGGCAGTTGCCACGTCTGTTCGATCAAACCCGCAGGAAGAACGACGTCCATTTCCGCTGCTACATGGGCTATTTGTACGACGAGTGTACGGTGCTCCGCCCTTGGCGCAGTCATTGCCGCGAGTCAACTCGGTTTCAGCGAGTGGGCTTGCTTCAGTATACTGGGTCCCAATAGCAGCACAGAAAGCGACAAGGATGATGGAGAACTTCATATTGACCGAGGATTTGAGTGATAGGTAAGTAGGTATATCGATAGTCGAATAATGATGAGTATGGATGATGTTTTGACAGGGATCTATATATGATTATTTCTTTTGTTAAATTAGCCATTGCCAAGAATGGATATCAGTATTTCAAAGAACTTTTAATAGTGCTGAGTAAGAACTACTCGCTGAGTAGATAGCTCCGTAGAGTACAGAGAACGTGATGAGATCTGCATGAATGCCGTGAAATTGGATAATTATCCGGAGTAGTGAGAACCGTGTAGTGCCAGCACTAGCTAAGTTAGCATGTTCCTGCAAGCCAGTGGACATTTGCTGGCATTGCTCAATACCCGAGTGAATAGACCGATGAATTGCCTAAATATAGAACATATGCCTTACATTGGAGCTATGGGTAGTCGTAAATCCAGCTGTCAAGAGCCAATGTTCTATCTTTCGTATGATCCGTTGCAGATGCAGGCATATTGAAGCCCATTTCGCACTTTGCCTCTCCGATGCATAACTACTGAATTAGTGATGGACAAGGCAAAGCTACTTCCATAACTGTAGAAGGTTCCCATGCACGCATCTTATCAACCGCTAGAACCAATGACGCTATGCTAGGCCTTGTGAATGTCTCTGTTCATCTTAGTGTAGGCAACTGTCACTCAAGGGCCAGGTGTGTTATTCTATTTTGCATAAAATTAGATTTTGATGTATTACTCTTGGGTCTTATCGGAGCTTTTGACATAATTTGTCCCGTCTTCCATAAGTCCCAAGGGTCCACCTGGCTTGCTGACAGGGACATGGTGATAGGTCCTGGCGAGCTTCTACCGTCTACGCATCAAGACTCCGAATTTACAACGATCTTCATACGTGCTTAGAGCAGCCCCCATATGAAGGCTGGGACCTCGTATGCATGCAATGTAGCTCCTTTGGAGTGACTTGTTCACTAAGTGGATCAACGGTGTTTTCAGAATCTTACCTCAGACGGCTCCGGGGACGGACTTGTGGTCTTTTTGTTAGTTGCCGCTTGAATTTGGAGTACTGGTATATCTTGTACATTCAAAAGCGCTATAAAAGAGATCTCCTCTCATGTTCAACACATATTAGAAACGAAGAACTCAATTCACACAAAATCATCATCAACCTTAGTTAAAATGGTCAAGCTTGCTCTTACTGCCCTCGGAATCTTTGCTATCAGTGCCTCTGGTGGCTCAGTTTCCAGCCGAGAGACTGATACTAAAGACACTGCTCCGTTTTCCTTGGAATCGTGGGCCTCTGGTATTATCGCTGATCCAGACGGTTCTCACCCGAACCCCGATGAGGCATTTGCCCTTACCATTAACCAAACCGAAACCTGTAAATACTAGACAGTCAAGACTTGAATGAACCATGCTGACTTCTACTGATAAGATCCTGGGGCTTTAGAGAAACGTGCCGTTCGTTGCAACACTGTCCCTAGGACAAGTGCTTCTGTAAGTTGACTACCATCTCGCGGATGAAAAAAAGTACCTCTGCAATATGAAAACTAAACATTGCCTTAATAGGTCGCCGACGCTGTATGGTGCATTGATTTTCTCGCCCGTCGGCCTGGACAACGCTGCGGTGTTGGCGCTGGTGGTCGAAGCTCTTTCTGTCGCCACGGTTTAGCTACTATCCAGGGCGTCAGCAGCTATCCTGTCTGGAAGGGAGGCACCTCATCCCCTTGGTAAGTTCCTCCATAAAAAGTGAGACCTTTACTAATCGACGTCAGTGGCAACGTTGCTCGCTCTGCTGGGCGGATCATGGACAAATGCACTCATGGTGGAACGGTTCAAGGAGTTAACACTGCCTATGGAAACGGATATTTGAGTGTTCACATCCGTAGGCCTTAGGAAATTGTGCCTTCGCTACCCAAGGTATCACGTAGATGCCTATGCTTTCTTCAATACTAATAGAGGAAAGGTACTGTACTGGAATACATAGATAATGTGAAGACTATATCCCTTATCTTATAAATCCCATAGTCAATTTTCCTCCAAACGACCGCCTTCAAGGACGCTAAGAGCCGACCTCTTGGCAGCATTCATGGCTATCTGGAAGAGGCTAGGGCCGACACTAATTCTGGCAACCCCTAGCTTAGCCAGCTGTGACGCTGAAAGTGCTGCTCGAGTCTGGCCTAGGCGTATCGCGACACGGCCATCGAGCTCTTTGACAAGGGCCTGCACATCACCTTCTGTGAAACCGGTTCCATATCCGCGCCAGAAGAAGACAGTCGTAGCGCCGGCGTCCAAATATGCTTTGCCACGCCTCACTGCTTCTCTCATACGCGTTTCGTTGTTGAGATGGATGTCGTCTTTTAAAGCGAATATGTCACAGCGGGCGTTGATGACAAAGTCAGGGAGACCTGCGTCAGCTGCGGCTTGGACTGCTAGCTTTAGGCGGCGAATTTGTTCATTCAGAGGATACAACGACTTCTCAATTCCTTGCCCCAGACCGCGGGCCGGTATACTGTCTTCAATGTTGGCGCCATGAGCTCCTGCTTGTATAGCCTGGGCGACTGCTTCACGAAGATAAGATCCATAGCCATCTTGAAGGTCAACAGAGAGCGGCAAACCGGCTGAGGCAACGGTTGGAGCAAGGCTTCGAATTAAGGCCAGATTCTGCTCCATAGTGAGCTCTTCGTCCTTTATGCCCAGTGAAGCGGCGAAGGCCCACGAAGCGGTAGCGATTGCTTTGACCGGTTTTGAGGCGTCGCTGTTGAGGCACAAGACCATGTCCAGAGAGGCGCGGTCCCATACGTTGGCAAATATAAGTGGTTGGGAAGGGATATGAAGTGACTTTAAGGTCTGTGCGAGCTTATTCGACTCCATGATTTGCAAATTGATTCTGTGACCGCTGTGTTTCTTCTGATTCAATGGCTCATACCATCAGTACCTTGATCAGAGGAGCCTGCATATATAAGCGGACATTAAATTGTGCCAATATGTATTATTGACACAAAATCCTGATCTGGTCAAGTCAATGACATGGAAGGGCGTGGAGATTGGCTCGCTGAAATGACTGGCAATTTAAAATTCGGGCATTCTTATGTCAAACTGCCCGACTCAATAGCAAGATGTACAGTAATAAAAGAATTTAGTCTTGCCACTCAGGTGGTATAGGTCTGCACACCGCGCAATGAAAATCCCATAGCCTTCTCATTAATCTATTGCAATTTAGAGTCATCTTGGTGGAAGCCCTTGACGATGTCAGATCCCACACCGGCCACCATCCTCGACCCAAATGTCTGGTATCACATTACAGAACAGGCTGTGGACCCAGACTACAAGAATGACTTTAAGGCGATGCTACAAACAAACCAGGACACAAAATTAAACGATACAAACCTTCACCTGTGGCCGGCGAAGACAGACAAGCATGCCGTGAAGGCATACTGGCAATTTGTAAGCCGCCTTACTAGTGTTAGACGACAACTAACATCCTTGGGGTTAGCAACCAGTTGACTCAACTCTCGGCAGGTATATGCTAAGGTATTCACAGACCGGCGCGTATAAGCAACTTGCTGTGTGCTTTTCCAGCGATATTGTCGACGAAGATACGAGAACTCGACCTTGCCTACTCGATGCCATCAATGATGAGACACAACAGTGGGACGTTGCTGAGTGGAAGTCAAACAACACTTATAGATTCATCAACGTTCATAATGGAACCAAGTTTCATCTCGACTGTATTCCTAATGGGCCAGTGTTTATGAGTCCAGATGTCGACGACACTCCGTATCAGACTCGACAGCACTGGCTCATGACAAGTGCGTCAAGCGTGAACGACAAGTTGTTCAGCACAACAATTTCAGAGGTAAGCCACTCTCCGAGAATTCTCGAGCAACTATGTCTTTACCCTTGCTGACAGGAGACATAGGTGTCTTCTTCAACTTCATCTGAAGACAGCCCGACTTCGACCACCGGTTCAGAATCATCATCCTCAAATGGAAACAATTTTTCATCCGGAAAAATAACCGGCATCAGCGTTGGAGTAGTCCTTGGTGTCATTGTCTTGGCCATCTCCTTAGCAGCTTTCTTCTTGTGGAGGGCCAGGAGCACGACGAACCGAAAGAGCGCATCTCCGGATAGTATAATTAAAGCTGACAAGGGCCGAGGTGAAGGTGGCCCCGTGGTCCCACCGTATCAGCATTTCAGCCCAGAAGACGTGGGAAATTTTCCAAAATGTACCGAACTCGATGGAGATCCTGTTGATGCTAAGATCCCTTCAGATCAGAGGCATGAGCTTCCATGAGCAATGCCAATCATTTGCCTCTGCGAGAAGTAGCAAATCATATTCTTTAAGAACGAATTACTAGCTATAGAGAAGCTTGTCTTATGTACAAGAAATAGACACCCTATTGTTTCATGTATCCTTGGAGAATATGCCTTCAAAGGCCGTCATGATGACTGGATCTTGATGGAAATGGCTTTGCGGTGCGATGCCAACTCAATCGAGGTTCACGCCCTGAAATGTTGTGGGGACGACCTGATTCACGCTGCTGTCGGGTCGAACTGATACGAAGGGGCAATATCAGAAGATCGAAAGTCGAAGAGCAGTTCGAGCAGAAGCCAGACGAGATATTCGAATAGGTACCCAGGTCCTGCTACTTAGTCTAGTAACAAAGCGATGATTCCATACTGGCCATGACGGGCCTTCCTGGGTTGATCTTCCTCGCAATCACAGACTGCTCAATAGCTCCTCTCAGTGCCTGTCTGGGAAAGCCAGGGCCTTTCATCAAACAAACCGCTATCTTTGTCAAGTTTTCTATGAGCAAATTCAGACTGACCCTTACTCTCGGCGCGTCTATCTGCGTTCGTGAATCTTTTGAAGGGAAAAGGTTGACAAAACTCCAGCTATCTGGCTGCGCGCAGCTAGGTTCTAGGCGATTCCCCGACAGGATCGCCAAGGCACTCGAGTCCAGCTCAATGGTCTCTTTATCCACAAAGCGAGCGCCAAGTGCCATGAGCTGTTTCTCGACACCAAGGACACTGAGGAACTGGGGGGCAGATGAGTCAACCATGGCGGCATTCGTGGCATAATTCACAAGGTCGCTACCGGAAAACTCCTGGTCCCACCACCTCCCTCCCCAGGGTAACTCTGCCAAGATCTGAAGTTCATGTTTGCCGGGGCCGAGCAGCCATCGCATTCTCAAGATCATTTCATCCCTATCGCGGTAGCGAAGGGTCGAGCCAAACATACGACTCTCTTCTGATAGGGGGAGCGGTGCATCAATTGATCTGCTGAGAACAAGACAGCCAACCTTGAAACAGGAATATGTAAGACGGCATATGAAAGAATTGAGAGATAGAGGTGGCAGTGAGGATGTCCACAAAAGAGGGCTGAGAGGTGCCGGGATTGTAGATGGTGGGTAGTTTGCTTGGGAGTAGACCGTTGGAACTACCGGTAGCGGCACCGCTGTGTCTTCAAACAAAGGCATATTTATGGGGGAGTCGTCTGTAAGGGGTATTGGGGGTATGGCAGTCATTGGGTCGTCGGAAGCAGCGGCAATGATGATATTGGGGCTTGAACTAGAGAGCTCATCTTCGAAGTCTTTGGGAGAATGGTATTGGGTTTCAGTGGCTTTCCCCCGAGCCTTACGAGCCTTGGGGTCCTGTTCAGGGTCTCCAGCCTCATTGGCCAGTATAAGGATATCGGCGATAACGCCTTGAATGCTGGCTATCATACCAGGGCTCTGTTGGACGACATCCTGCTGTAAGAGGCCGTCTGTAAAGTCTACCAAGACAGTGCTCATTTTCTCAATCACGCCTTCAAGGTGCTTTATCCGGTTGCAGCGTGTCTCATCGACCTCTTGTTTCTTCCTGCGAAACTTTAGCTGCGCTGCCCTATTACGCGCGCGTCGTTCCTAAGTCTCTGGTTAGGCGACTCGGCAGCTTTGACATAAGAGACCCGAATAGGCTTTTACCTTGGCTTCTGGGCTGGGTGGCTCGTTGGAGCGAGGTGACATTTTGACAGAAGAGCTGCAGGTTTGTAAGCTGGTTATGTTTTTGCTAGTTCAAAGACAAGAGCAATGATAAGCTGTGACAAAATAATTCTTGCTTCAAAGAAGATAAGAAGACATTGATTCCAGCGGATTTGAACAGAAAGGTTTCAAGACATAGTGCGCGAGGTGCAAAGCGCAAGGCAAAGATGATGTTTGGTGAAGGACGGGGAGATAATTTGGGTGATCGGACCTTTCACTGAGGAAAATGACATAAACTTGCCCGACTGGTCCCACTTTTGTTGTCAGGGTCAAGGGACTAACCTAACTGGGACAGGTTTCATGCACTGTCCGTCACAATCAACCTCAACCTAAATTGATACTTGACCTCGGCTGAATCAACTTAAGGCGGGCATCAGTTTACAGATTAGAAAAGGAAATATGGCATCTCGTCCGTTGATAACACTTTTCGACATTCCAAGTATAACACGAAAGTCGTGGTCTCCAAATGTCTGGAAAGGTTTGATGCCTTCACATCGAGGTCGCGCGCGTTAGACTGACTGCTCAATGGCAGCCCGGCTCGTCCTCAATTACAAGACATTGCCATATACCACCGAATGGCTCGACTTTTCCAACCTCAGTACCTATATTCAGCCTCAGTAGGTCTCCAAGGCCTCAAAAATCATTCACATGAATCATTGACACCTGCTCAGTGTGAAACCGAATGAGCCGCCCTTGAGCCCGCATACCATACCCTGCATTCTACTACAAGAGGGCGAGACTACAAAGGGTATCATGGGGTCAAAGCCTATTGCAAAGGCTTTGGAGAAGAACTTTAGTACTCCGTCACTTCAATTCGACTCAGAAGCATCCGCCAGGGTCGAGGAATTAGCTGAAAAGCTGTTAATAAGCAGCAGACCGTTATGGGCACATTTATTACCCAAGAAAGTTCTTGCGCCTTCAGATCGGCAATATTATGCAGAAACTCGAGCAGAAAGATTCGGCATGAGTCTCGATTCATATTACAGTGAGCACGTCAGCCAGCAGCTTTGGTACCAGCTTGATGCCATGTGTCATGAGATCGGAGAGGCACTGGCTGAGACCCCAGGGCCGTTTTTGATGAATTACCATCGTAAGAACAAAACCAGTGTCATCATATTTGATAATGTCGTCGCTAACGTGTGAAGCCTCGTACGCTGACTTTACTGTCGTTGCTCTTCTTCGATTCTTTAGCTGTGTTGATCAGACCATGTCAGATCACTTCTACAGTGCTGAACCGCAGCTTTTCAAGCTATATGAGGCCTGTCAACAGTGGCTTGAACGTGATTATTGATTGATGAGTATATATCTACCTACGTTTGGAGGAATGTTGGAGTTGAAGTTTAGATAGAAGAGTTAATTAAGTATGTCTAGAGAACCTGAGTCTTAACCTTGCATTGATATTGTGATTTTGTAAATAGGAAAGAAGAGGCAAGAAAACCCAGGACCTCTGTTCGAGTGATAAAAGGCTTAGGTAAAATTTAGTATAATTTCGTGTAGATTTCGTGGACCTCAGATTATACACCCAGCTCCAACTTCAGAAGTTTTCTTGCTCTCTCAGGACCGCTACCATAAGATCAAATCTAAACAGAACGACCAGTCGCCCTGAAGACACTTGTGCGCCGTACGCTTCTTATCTTGGGAGCTGGCTTTATGAAGAGTGTGGCAATCACTTGTCGCTAAAATTTGTTGTGTTGTTGATTGATACAAGGCAGTCGCTCAGCGCCCCACTCACTCGGGTAGGCAGGTACGCACGCAATGCAAAGCAAACAACACGTCGATATCGTCAATTCGACACAAGCTGATTTTCCTCATTCAATCATGGCAGATGCAGCGATGCCGACAGCAAAAAGAGCCGCACCGCCACAGACACAGGCAACTTCCGCGTCCACCAAGAGACCCCGTCACCAACTCGAGCCCGGTACCCACGTTATTTACATTGCTATCAGCCACCATAAGGACATAGGTGAAGAGGGCCATGACTGTAGAGTCCCTTGCGACCCAGCTGCTAGCCCTTTCGAAGCGGGGGATATCTTGGGCAGTCTAACCCCTGAAAGACTCCAGGATCTGGAAAATAATCTGGGTCGTGGACTTGTAAGCAACATTGGCCCTAGAGAGAAACAGACACATGGTCTAGTCGATTTGAGTGGCCATATCTCAAAATTGCAAAAGTGCAAACCAAAGCTAGTCGAGCCGTCTTGGAACGAACGCCTGGTCCTTCTTCATCAGCAGGTTCTCACGATGCTGTGGGCCGAAAGATCTCAACGCATAACGATTGAGTACCGCACTCTTGATTGGATCTCGGGTCTCATAAAAGAAGGAGGCAATTCTCTTGCTCATCATTTGTGCGACCATAATCGACCGATTCTATTCTACATTCCACTTCACCCACGCGACTGGGCCCTCCATCCTGAAGTTCGTCATCTCTATGAAGCGATAGATGCACTGCAGCATTTGTTCAACGACATCAACGTATTTCCAGGATACCATGAGAACTGGAATTATGGATACAGAATTGCCGATATCAGAGCGTTGGACTCTATCGCTATGAAAGACTCGACCCCGGAAACATACCGTCACAGGCCCAAGACATGCCTGGGCATTGGAGACTGCAGATTGGACGAAATACAAGGGCCACAGTTCGTCAGGTTCGCGTTTAGCGAGCGCGAAGACTACATACATCATGATACAGCCCCGGACTATAACACGTTTATTCATAGCCAGCCCTATACGCAAGGATCCGCCATGAGAGGTATTCACCAGCAGTGTTTTCCGTCGGTCTCCGAATGGGGCTACCTACGCGTTTTCATGGTTAGCAATCAGATTATCGCCCGAAGCTTCACCTCATGCAACCAACGAACGAAAGTACACAACACCTCGACCCTTCGTCAAGATTGCCACTTCGATTTTCGCGCTGATGGTTTTCGACAACATCCAGATCCGGATCAAGTGAATGAGCAACAAGCAAAGCTAGAAGAACTCGACAGTTTTTGCAAGTGGTGGCAGCAGCAACTCACGGCGCATGATCCTGAACTATTTGAATCTCTCAAGATCGGATGTATCATGAGAATTGGCCTATCGGAAGCAAGTCTCGATGGGAAGTTCTTCATAATCGGGATTCAAAGATGGTTTGCTTCTCCCTTTTTCAGCATGGACTTGACAGCCAAGCCGTTCGATCAGTTTTGCAAGGCATTTGGCGAGCAGTTTGCACGAGTTTATGGGTCCTTTGCTGCGAAGGATGTTCCTGGTAATTGAACAAGGATTGCTTGATGGTTACCGATGGCTTCGTTGTATCTTCTAGAATAACGCTAATGCCATTTTGAGACATGGCGCCCTTTCCTTCTACGCGTTGGCCAGAGAGAGCAAGAAAACTTCAGCTTGACAACAGATGCCAAAAAAAACTCATGAAAGTGCCCTTTGCATTATAATAATTATCCTAAGTATTTTTATCACTTCGGATCAGTAACCTAATATTTCTTGACTCCTCTACTCGTGGCTGTGTGGTTTTTGGCGGGTCATGCAATGCCCCGCATCCATGATTCCCTGTCACGTTGCCCTCGGCATCATCAAGGCAGCACACTTTCCCAATGTCAACAACGTGATAGGTCTCGTCGGATCAGAGACGTCATGACATTATTCCCGGTGAGTTCATTAAGGTTGATGCATTGACTAAGTCCCAGGACCCTGGCATGATTGCCGCTACCCCAGGTTGACCAGCCGGGGACCCCCGGAGTCAATTGATGAGGCACCCTGGAGCTTGCCCTATGATTGTGTTCTCTCGGCCATTGTCGCTTCTGAAGTCGATTTTTCTTGTGATGCAATATGATCTGATGTTTTAGAACCGATGTAATCTGGATATTGTCTTGTCCAGCTGAGCGTACCGTGAATCTTTGCCGTGAGCTCCAGAATGGCGTTTCGAGGTTGATGTAATCAGATATGCACGTGAAATGGTTCGCGAGATGAAGCCAGTCGAAAAACGGTAATAAATCGTACGAGAACCATATCCGGTAAGAAGAATCGGCAATCTATTCATCCAGAAGGTGGAAAAAGTTGGAGAAACAAAGATCCGCTTGGTGAGGAATCGGCATCTTGGTACGGCACCTGCGGGTAAGAATATTTCCCCCCGTTCGGATCTCTTACCCCAAGATTGGTCTAGAGAAGACGGGCCAATGGGGAGCCAGTATTTGCAATGACAATTCTGACGTGGAGAGCCGACTTGAATTGCCGCTACCGTTGGCGTCCATGATCCACGGCCCCGCCCCCTCCAAGTCTCCCGGCTACGAAAACGGCAAACGACGATTCATTTTCATACTTAACGGCGCGACCTCCACGTTCTGGCCCAAATGTCTTTTCCCTCATCATCACCCATCCCCAGATACCCCAGATCTTCAGACACTTCCCTCCAATCACCATCAAAATGGCCTCCAACGGTACAAACGGCACTAACGGCGCCACGGCGCAATCAAAGTTCGACCCCAACTTCACAGACCATGTCATCGGCCTCATGAGCCCCGAGACCGATCCCCGCCAGCGCGTCATCCTCACCTCTCTCATTCGTCACATGCACGATTTCTGCAGAGAGGTCGAGCTCACTCAGGACGAGTGGATCATCGGCGTCAACTACATCAACTCTCTTGGCCAGGCCTACAAGAAGAACCGCAACGAGACATGGCGCGTCTGCGACATCCTCGGAATTGAGTCGTAAGTTCCCCAGTCAATTGCATTGCGCCCGCCAGACCAATCGCTCACAATCGCAGCCTCGTCGATGAGATCAACCACAAGGTCGTCACCGAAGGCGGCAAGGCCCCTACATCCTCCAGCATTCTCGGTCCCTTCTGGTCTCCCGAGACCCCCTTCCGCGAGCTCGGCGGCAGCGTCGTCCAAGACATGCCCAAGGACGGCCAACTCACATTCTTCCACGGCGTCATCCGCGACGTTGATACCGGAAAGGGAATCCCCAACGCCGTTTTCGACATGTGGCAAGCCAGCACCAACGGCAAATACGACGCCCATGACCCCGAGAACCAATCGCGCCACAACCTTCGCGGCAAGTTCCGCACCGACGCTGACGGCAAGTTCTGGTTCTACTGCCTCAAGCCCACCGAGTACGCCATCGACACATCTGGTCCCTCTGCCGAGCTCCTCAAGATCATGGGTCGTCATCCCTACCGCCCTGCTCACATTCACATCATGGTTACCCACGATGATTACCTCGGTGTCACTGCTCAGCTGTACCCCAATGATGATCCCTATCTCGAGACCGACACTGCTTGTGCTGTCAAGGACGATCTCCTCCTTGATTTTAAGCCTGTCAAGGATGAGCCTAAGGGCGCTGTTCTCGATGTCGAGTACAATGTCAACCTTGCTTCCAAGAAGTACAAGCCTGACAACACCATGTTGATGCAGAACGCCAACCAAGACAAGTTCTAAGCAAATAAAAAAGAAAGAGAAGGGCAAAAAAAAGAGAACGAGGCATGAGGATGTATATACATAGCATTGAATGAGTGGACTTTAGCGTTTGATTCATGTATTCGATGACTACTACTTGATACTAAATAGTAAGAGATGAAAATTACTGCATTCCAAAACCATTGGCTTTCCATTAAACTTCGCTCACCCCTGCTTGTTGTCATGCACTAACGATATGGCCACCCGCAAATCGAGGGAACAGGATCAAGGATAATGCTTAATTCATGAACACCAAACAAATCATTTGACTGGACGAGCTAAGGTGTGCGGTACAGGCATGATTCATGACCTGTCAGGTCAACCAACTGAGAATAGCATCCTCGATTTCACTGCGCTGCAAGTTTCAATCTGACAAGATATTCTCAATTTATAATATAATTTTATGAACGCAAAATAATACCACTTCTCCGCGTTGAAGCTGTCTTGGAGTTACCGTGTTGAAACTATAGCATCTCAAACCGCAAGTCAAATCAAACCACCCGAGTCATCATGCTCCTTCGAAAACTAGTATTGGCCACACTACCAATACCAAACGAAGGCAAGACACGTATCATACGAAGAGGTGTAGCAAAGCCAGTGTAGCGCCGAATGACACTAATCCGATCTTTGATCGTCATGCGAACCTGACGAGCATGGACGTCCAGACCGAGCAAGTGAATCGGAGTACTGACTATCTGAGACGCAGCTGGCATAAACAGCTGAGCCATCTTGAGCCTTGCATCATCAGACTGAAAGATGTTGGCAAACGGGGTGATGGACGCGAAGGGGAACTCGGCAAGCTTGGGAGCAATCATGGTAGGCAGGTTGAACGAAGCGTATATAGTCACCGCATCTCGCAGGGTAAACAGTGCATAACTCAGCAGAGGAGTCGACATGCCACAAGACATTCTCGAAAAGTACGCGTCTTTGAATATACTCAGCCCAGAACTGACGGTCGTGGTAGCGGCGAACTTGGCGGGAGAGGAGCAGACGATGGAGGGGTCACAGTCGTATTGGACAGCGTTGAAGGAATCGAACATGTTGGCGGTTGCGTAGGTTCCGAAGTAGACGAGGAATGGTATGAAGAGAGAAGCAAACGTTGCCTTGGGTTTAGATGCCCAGTTTCGCATGGATGATTTGATGGACGTGTTGCTGGTTGCTTTGTTGAAGACGAGCCTAACGACATTTGTTAGTATCCACTGAATATTGAGGATAGCAAGATGGGCTGAGCTACCCGCTGAGATGGTACTCACTTATCAATGGCTGTCACCCAGGGAGTGACCAAAGCAGAAGCGAAAGCCGCAGCCGCAAGGTCAACAGCAAAGTACTGCAGTGTACAGCGCTGCTGCTCCCTAATACTCATAACATCCGTCATTTTGAAAATTCGCAATCAAATTCAATCAATTGACAATGCCGGAAAAGCTAAAGAATCAGATTAGAAGGACATTGGCTTCTAGGTTATGACTCTTATTATACACACGTAGGTCAACGGCATTTAATACCGAGACACCGAACCACCGTGAAACCAGCCATCCAAGGTGGCCTATCACAACACTTTGGCGTGCACAAGCGCTGAACTACCGCTGTAGGCACTGCAGTACAGACAGTAGCACCCAGCCCGTCATCATCCGACAAGGTATTCCTCAACAAAATCACTAAATGCTTGCGATCATCACGAAAACAATTATATCAGGGTACCAATCAGACCTCGCGTAAGCTCACCTTGTGGGCCCGTCGCGGTGAGCGGTGCGGCTGCGCTAATCTCAGCCGTCTTACGTCGGGTTAACCAGGAGGTGATGATTGACTCACCTAGGTGACAATTACGTGGCAGGAGTTCGGCTACGCTCGGGATCTGTTGAGACGCTATGATCATTAGTTGCACAACCGTGGTAGTGCTCGGCTCATTCTGCTCTTATTCGGCTTCTGGATGAGTCTGCGTTTCCCCACGTCGGCATAAGAATTGAGTTGAGTTGAGTTGAGTTGTTGAAGCGCTAGAGCTAACCCCGGATTCATCGTCAGGGGCCGGGCACGGACCTTGTTGTCAGCCCTGTTCACCAACAGTTATCAGCTACGGACTCTGGTACTTGCGGTAGTGAAGGGAATGACAGGAAATCTGATACTTCTATACTAATAAGAATAGAACGGAGCCCTGGAAACTTTTAAAATAAGGTGAAAAAGCCTTCTGGCTAGACCCTTTTCCCCGTGATATAGAGTCTGAAGTCTTTCGAGGCCACTGCACCTCGTCTGACTGATTAGCAGCAATGGGAGCTGAAAGCCAAATTCTCTCAGTTCCTTGCTAGTAATTGGACCTTTACATGACTTATTATTCTACCAACCGGCTCTCGATCCGTGACACTTGCAATCTTGACAATGCTATTCCCCTCAAGAGCTGCGTTGCTCGGCTTCAGACGGTTTATACAATGAATACGTTAGAGAGCTGTACTCCACTTCAAAGTTCAAGCATAGAACAGGTTAATGAATGGCATAGCCGATGATTCCCGGCGTGGAACATCAGACATGTTTCTGATCAGTCCAATCTAGCTGGATCAAGGAATCTGGAAGAACAGAAGATAAGTTGTCGCAATGTGAGCGGGATCATACCGACTCTAGATTCTGGTGGATGGGGCCAAGTTCATCATCGCTTTAGCTCTGCTGTCGCTAACTATTGCGTTATCCAAAGATTGCCTGGACCCCTGCAATTCGCTCCCTCTAGCTTAAAAAAAAAAAATTTGAAAAATTCAGTCCATTAAACGAAGCGTATCCGTAATCGGGATCCAGACAGACTGTTAAGCGCCGAGGGTGCATTGAGGATCATGGACCCCGTTGCTAACCTTATGATCGAAATTTATATAATTGTGAATCTATTTGCATACATAAACATAAAAACTCTGCTAAAACTCAAAGAATATGGTGATAAAATAACAAGCTCTAAAAAGAAATCTCATGAGAACTAGGTATAAAACTCTCCATACCAAACAGAAGCGGCTGGGTACCTGAATTACCGGTGGCACGGATGATGTACATCATACAGACTCTGCAGTCGCTGAGGCCCGCTTACCAGCAGCCTCCGAGTCCAGGACCGCACCCTGATGTTCTTTGGGCACTTTGAAACCAAGGTGCTTGAGATAGCCGCCTGGAAAGAAGACATTGTAGAGGAAGACAACGAGCAAGATAGGAAGAGTGTCGAATACATATAAACTGTGGTATGATTGTCAGATTTGTTAGAGGATGTAGGGCATGCTCTACTTACTACCACTCCTTCTGGTGGGTAGTGCCATTCTTGCCACCAGCGAAGTCGATCTCACGGTAGATTGAACGGACCTATTCGTGGTAAGTAACTTGGCCAAAGATATACAGACATCTTGACTTACGAGGATGAGGAGGCACGAGACATTGACCACAATGAGTAGGGTCTGCCACTTCTTCACAGTACCATGCCTCTCCTGATTGTCCTTTGCAAAGTCGGGGCTAAGTCGTCTCGCAGCGAAGTGGAAACGGATGGCGGAGACAGTGAAAAGACCAAAGCCAGCAATCTGAGTGCTCACACCGACAATACCAAGTGTTTTGCCAAGATTGAGCTTGTTCTTTGCATCGGGATCGGTGGGGTCGGTGCCGGCGATGAGAACTGCGGCGACAAGCTGGAGGAGGAGCGAGATGATATCGAAGCCAACAAAGAGAAGAGTGATGAAGCGAGCTAAATTGAAAACTATTAGTACATCTCTCACTCTCGCTGCGAAGAGTACTTACCAGGGACCCAGAGAAATCGCAGGGTTCTCGACTCCGGGGGAACAACCCAGAAGACGATTCTAGCAAAGATAACATAGATAACACCGGCCATCAAGACTGGGGGTAAAATCACAAGTGTGAATTGAACCACGTAAGGTCCCTTTTCTGTCGGCTTGGTAGCAGATACTACTCGAGCTGCGTAGCCAATGACCTCCACTGCATCGATAATTAACTGGCAGGCCTCGCATTTGTCGAAGGATTGACTTACTCGCAATAGCAAGCAACATAAAGAGCCATACCCAGGCTTTCTTTCGAATGATTTGCCAGAGCGTGATGCAAAAGCTCACTCCATAAAGACCTGCGACAACTCCTGCCAACGGCTCGGAAGGATTATAGAGATAGTAAGACTTGGGTGCGTCCATGATAGCGGATTGTTCGAGATGATGTTTGAAGCTGAAGAAATGAGATGTGATTGTTTGAATTGTCTCAAACAGCATCTGTACCCAGACCTTATATAAATCCAAGTTCCTCCAACGCAACGGCAAACGCCGTGATGGCTTCGAATCAAGCTCTAGCCGACAAGCCACATCTGCACAACTGGAATTTTGGCACCATGGCAATGCCTCACAAACGCGTCAAAACTGGCAACGAATAAGCCACGCTGAATCCGCGTTCGTGCGTCCAACGCCATGGCCAGTCGCTAGCACCCAATCAAGAGCTGAGTTGCAGAACACCAACTACGCCAGTCATATGTGGCGCTTTCTTTAGAGGCAGACGTCACTGGTCAGTTGTTACGTGGTATGCAACCACATCGAATCACAGTCCTGTTTTGGTCAGACCTTTCGAGCTTAAAATTGTAACGTCTCGAATCGTTATGGAGGCTTGGCCCAAGGCCCTATTGTTGGGAGATTAGGGCTGAGAAGCCTCAATAGCCACGTTGTCTTCCCTCGAATGGGATCCTCTAAATGAGTTTAACTCCAAGCGAGGTCTGAAGTAGCTGAAGCAGCTGAAAGGTCGTCATTGTGGACTTTCGAGATAATGGAATCGACGCACTTTTAACATCAAGTTTTCTTAGATGACGCAAATCTTTATGAGCTCTAAATAAGATTAGGAATATGTAAACAGATGCATATAAAAAGTAATTTTCATATTACACCAAAACGTTCCATAGCTCATCTTGATGCCTCTTTGTGGGGGGCAGCCGAGAAAGCTACCGTGCGATGACGCTGGGAGCTTGGTGCCAGACGCATGTGAGAGGCGTTAAGCTTTTTAGATACAACTCTTGTGCAAGACAAGAACTGCTAGTAGCTATAAAGGATCATAGGCTGATTGGGCTGAGCCGTCAGACCAGAAATATTAGTGGTACAGAGACAAATGGAGATGAGAATTTGCTGCTACAGACTCCGTTGACAGTTTTGGTCTTGTCCGGCTTGCGCTTTCTCCGGGCCTTGTGCAATCAACCATGGAAAATGTAAAATAACAACCAGCGGAGACCGGCTTCGTCGAAACGCAGCGAAGACACCGCTCGGAGTAAGTGACATGTCGGATCACTGATGACCGGCTGATAAGATGCAATGGATTGCAGGGTTTGATGACTAGTCGCCGACTGAAAAGATAAGATATCCACTGCAACCCTCCCTAGGAGAGACCGCTATCCCATGACGAATATAGTCTGACTGGTGGATGCGCTTGCTGAAAGGCTACAGAGGCTGCAGATGTGATGGACGATCTAATGAAGAAGGAAAAGGGAACTCACATTAGTTTCAGAAAGAATTTAGTCAATACTTAGTTATTTTGAACTGCGCAATACTTGGTGCTACAAGTGAATCTCCTGAGCTGTATCAGGCCCCTTTTATCAATCTGACATGCTTTATCGTAGCATGTTTCATTTCATAGGAAATTTCCCTTCAGCGTTACTATTTGTATGTTCAGCGTTACGTGTAGGATGGCGTCCTTTGCCACAACACTTTAGTCGGTCGAGCTTGAGATCAATGCCTGCGACTTTCTCAAATCTTGAATGTTGCGCTCCACAACTTGTGTATGCAGATAAAGATGCACAAATTCATCAGCCAAGAAACTTGGACAGTGATAGAATGAGGCAGCAGGTTAGAGTTATGTAGGCCTGTCATTCATGCCCCATGTGGGACGGTGAAGTGGTAATGTGGGGTAGTCTATTCTAGTTGAGCCAAAGCCCAAGTACTTGCCATGCACAATATCCAACCAGACACTTTGATCTCGGATATACTCCAATCAAGACCGGCCCTAATCTGTGCTGTACTTCTGCTCGATAACGTTGTGTAGGAAGCGGTTTACCCCACAACTGCCATGACGATATCCCGGGACGTCATCTCCGCACACTTTGCCGTGTTGGGAATGTTGAAACGACCCGGTCCGGACGTGGCCGCCGGCCAAAGCGAGGGTTACCACATGTAGAAGAACGCGATTAACGATTCTCGTGATTCTACGATATCGGAGGCGCGGGGTGATTTACTCAGTCTGGATAACTCTGCCTGAGACAGTCGCTTTATGCTCTCACTTAAGATCTGGGGCCCCCGCATCTCGCAAAGCTAATTGTAACCTTACTCATTTACCTTTCGAACATCGCTGAAATGACGTTGGATACTTACAAAGTTGCTGTTCTTACCGTATGCTACCCCGGATATATTGTGCCAGACCTTGAATACTAATCCCAACAGTCATCACAGGAGCACAATGCCAAGCCCACGTTTGAGATCAAGCAGCTCCCAAGACCCGTCCCTGGTCCCAATGAAGTCCTCATCCGCCTTACACTCACGAGTCTATGCGGCTCTGATCTAGGAATGGCCTTGGGCCACATGGGACCCGTGGGGAAGATCCTTGGCCACGAAGGCGTAGGCAAGGTTGCAGAGCTTGGTTCCAATATTGCCAACTTGGACCCCAGTGTCCAGATTGGCCAGAGGGTTGGAATAGCGTGGATCCGAGATATTTGCGGAACCTGCAACATGTGTATTGACATCGCTAACGAGGGTGAGACACGATGCGTTGAAGCTTTGCACTCGGCTAAAGCATACGACGGTACTTTTGCTGAGTATACTATTGTGCCGTTGAGATACCTGGCTCGCATCCCACCAATATTCGATGATATTCCAGACGAAGAGATCGCTCCTATTCTCTGCGGAGGTGTTACAGCTTACAAGGCTATCAAGAACTGCAATCTCACACCGGGCCAATGGGTTGTCATTTCCGGCGCAGGCGGCGGTGTAGGAGCCCTGGGTGTTGCGTATGCTCACGCCATGGGCTATCGAGTCATTGCTGTTGATGCTGGTCCTGGAAAAGAAAATTACTGCAAAGCTCAAGGCGCTGAGCATTATGTAGATGCTTTGTCTAGCGTAGATGCGGGAAAACAAGTCAAGGATCTAACTGATGGTCAAGGAGCTAAGGCCGTCGTTGTCACCGCAACTGCTGCTGCTGCGTATCAGAAGGCGTTCGACATGTTGGGACCGTTCGGCACATTGATGTGTGTATCGATTCTTCCCGAAGAGGCCAAGATCTCCTTCCACCCACTCTGGTTCATTGACAATGGCTGGACCGTGAAAGGGTCGGCAGTTGGGACCAGGGCTGATATCCTTGAGGCTTTGCAATTTGTCAAGCGAAGGCTCGTGATCCCCAAGATCAAGTGGGCCAATCTCGAGGATATTGAGGGTCTGATGGAGCAGATGTCCAAGGGACAGGTAAGTTCAGATTCATGAAATTAATCATAACTAGCTAACACAATTGTAGCTGGAGGGAAAGTATGTCATGAAGTTGTAGAGTTAGAAGGCGGAGTGCAGGGTTAGGGAAAGCTGAGTATTTGTGTTTCCAGTTTGTAGAAAGTACTGAATGTCGCTTTATGTAAATACCTCAATACATGAGTTATCAAGAGATTCGACTTATTTAAGATTGGTAAACATATCAGCAAGATAAAAGTATTATTCAGTGAATGCAAATTATCACGATCTTGGATCCTTGACCGCGGTTACTTCGTCTGTCACACTCGTGAAAAATGCTTAGGATCAAAGTCATAAACTCAAGCTTTCTTATAGACTAAGTAGAGCTAGCTAGAAATAAAACACTTCGTACAAATCGAGTCCGCTTTGTTCCAAATTGATGATGTTTCTTCTACTGATCCTCACCCTCTAGACTGATCTGAGGGCCAGTGAACGTCTTTCGGAGGCCACCAAACCAGAGAGCAGTGGTAAATACCAGGCCAACTGCCATAACAACGATAAGATAGTTCATGGAAGATGCCGTAACTGGCATGAAGGCAGGGAAGCAAAAGCTGACAGAGAACAATGCCACAAATAATGTAGCAGCAGTGTTTACGGCATATCCAGCTTTCCCAAGTGAGAAAGACCTTTCAGGAAGACAGCTACGCCCGCGAACTAGCAGCGCGGCTTGGGGGAGGGTGACAGTGATGTTGAGTGCAAAGAGTGTAAGACCAATAAAGCTGTTGTAAGCGGTGCTTGAAGCAACGTACAGAACTCCGATGATGATCTGCAAGGCGAGCATGACTGCAGTAGCTCGAACAGGACTCGCCCAGTTGAGATGCGACAAGAATGCTGAGAAGGGGACACCTCCGTCTCTAGAGAAAGACCATATGGTTCGACCAGAGAAGATGAATAGGTTCAGAACGATGTCGTAGAACATGACGATATAGTAAACAGACCAAATGGTGGTAGCAACTCTATTGTTGAGAGCCTGATTATAGACCTCGAGAATAGGTACTGTCGACTCAATGATGGCATCGACATCCTTGATGGAGAACATGAGGGCGATAGTCCAGGCGATGACAGTAGAGATACCTAGGCCGATGGTCAAGAAGATTGCCCGAGGGACATTCTTACTTGGGTTCGGCACTTCTTCAGCCAAATGGGTAGGACCATCAACGCCACTGTAGGCCCACAAACAGGCGGTGATAGAAGTGATCATAGCCCAACCATCTCCCCATCCACTCACATTCTTGTACTCCTTGAAGACGGTAGAAGCCGATTGCTTATGATCACTTACGGCAAGAAGAGTGACCATGGAAGCGATGAAGCCGACTAAAGACAACCAGAAGATTGTAGTAGTCAATCGGCCAATGGCAGCAGGGAACCGAGAAGTGGCGGCAAAAGCGATAATGCACAGCAAAATATGCATCAAGTACGTATGCCAAGCCTCGATACTATATGATGGGTGCCATAGTTGGACAAGATCTAGAACAGAGCTGGCCACGAAGAAGTTACAAGATGCTGTCGCCGCCATGAGGTAGATGATGGAGATCCAGCCAGTATAAAATGCAGCAATGCGTCGGGTAGACGCGGGAAAGGCCATGAAGACAATGTGATACTGTCCACCAGCCGAAGGGAACGCCGAGGCCAATTCAGCAAAGCCAATGTTGATGGTAGCCATGATAATTCCACCAGCGATCAAGCCATAGATGATCGAGGGTCCTCCACCACAAGCAAGCGGTATCGCAATGCCTGAAGCAAAAGCCATCCACGAATTTGTAGTGGTGAATGCAAAAGCGAGGACAGAGAGGGGACTGTATCGCTTCTCAAGCTGCTCGCCGCCGTGGAGGTGATGGGTGGCGAATGTCTTGCCAGCAGCTTGGGAGGGCGTCATGGACGCATTATCGGGAGTGTCGTGTTTCTCGGCCATTCTGTCGGTGTTCAGGCTCGAAGATCAAGACGGGAGGCGAGGATGAAGGTCCGATGCTCCTGTTTGAGGAGGATGTTGGTGTATTGCTGGGGGCTTTTTGCGGTCATTCGCTACTGTCAGTGCAGCCGTCGATATCTTGCGGCCAAGAAAAGAAAGGGAGTCTGGAGAAAGAAAAGTGAGGGCTCAAAGGCGTTGCCAGAGTGAGAAAGGGCGACATCGCAAGGGTGCAGTCACATTCTTAACAACGGACGCGCTCCCATGGTCTAGTCTTGATCTGCACCACCAAGATAGGGCGCGGCACGACCTCCGTTGTCGCGTAGCACCTCCAATCTTTAGTCAAACTAAATGACAATCAATAACCGCAATTTCTCAGTCATATCTCCCCTTCCCACTCGTCTTATCTCCAAGTTCCGGGGTTTCTGGGGAACCTGGGGCGCGCGCAGAGATTAGGCGAACCTTGCGTGAGCCGAGGACGTGGTTCACTTTCATTTTAGAGCCACCATTGTTATCAGGCCTGAGACTCTTACTCGATGACTCGGTAGACGTCGCCTGGTCTTTCCAAGTACGGTTTAGTTCAACGGATGCGAATGGAGAGGTTACGGCCGGTTAGTAGCCGGCTGGTGGGGCTTACGTGCCGAAGTCCCGTGGAAGTTATGATAATGGGAGAACACGCTCGGACTTGGCCGCCGGCGAAGAATGAAACGCGGAGAGAAGATGTTGATAATAATGTCCTTGCAGCACTTGCTACAGGTATCTCGATGACCTGCCATTCCGTCCATCTCAAGTAATCATGAGAGCCTGTGCGTTGGCCATGAACCTGACGGTAAAGGGCACGTCTTGGTCATGCATAGCCATCTATACCTGTACCACCATGTTCTTCCCAAGCAACAAACATCTTATACAGCTCACCCAGAATCTCCAGCATTCCTGATATGGCCACACGGGCCATTGCTCAGCGTAGGTCCATCCTTGGGGAGTAGTTTTCCAAATGTCGTAAAGTTCGTGCCAAACGAATGCTCTGGAAGGCAGGCAGTCCCAATGACATGGTAGCACGCGCCATGATACGCAACGGAAAAGATGCAATTTTCCCTCTTTTGGCACTCAACACAGCAGTCATAAGCAGTGGCTAGTGGAAGGATATTGTAGCTATTCGTTCCAAGGTTCACTGCATCAATCCCATGTCCCCCGTTTGTCGAATTGACAAGATTATCAGCGTTGCAAGCAGCCCAGGAACTTTCGGCTGGGTCAAAGAATGTAAGAGTCACTAGACGGCGATGATGGTTAGTAAGTGGTTTGTTTCCACAAAAATTCAAATCCGAGGCGTACCAGTTTCTTTTTTCGTGGTGGTTTTCGTTGTAGTTGCTTTAGTGATTGTCGTGGTTGTTGTTGTAGTGTCGTCCGCAGTCACTGTTGTTTCAGCTTCGGTGACTGTCCTCGTAATATATCCTCTCACGGTTTTATGCTCTATAGCTGTTTTTGACTCAAGTGTCATCGTTCTTGTCCATGCTATACAACTTTCAGGAAACTCGGTTTGAATAATCTGGAGGGTAGTATAACACGCGACCGCGCCACGGAATTGAGCTGGCTCAACGGAATGCTTCTTATCGGCGGTGCCAATTTTCATGATACATGGACCCTTCAGCTCCGTGGGCTTAGCTATGCGAGGAAAGACTCGTGGTGGGAAAGTATGCTCAATGCCCTCCGAAGCTTTCCTCCTGATCAAAGTGCGTTTGGATAGACTTCGCTTTTGAGAAGCGACACCGGATGCCAAGGCCAGGGGTGTAAATCCGGAGATAGTTGGGACTGTTACAGTAGACGTAAGGGTCGAGGTGCGGGTAGTAACTGTCATGTCAGTTATCATGAAAGTGGGAGTCGTCAGATCGGTTTCGGTGCCTGTGGGCTGTTAGGTGACGAGATATAAAGACAATGGCCGCATCTTACTCACTGGTCATTTTAATTGTGAGTGTTTTAATCTTTTCGGGAGCGGTAATCAAAGAGGTATAGATAGACCTCGTAACAATAGTGGTAGTGACAGGAGCTGGGTTGATCTTGAAGGTCTCATGTTTATTTCTCTTCCTGCAATAGGGTATACTCTTGGTCACTTTGAGCTCCGTGCGAATAGTGAATTGATTTGTAATAAGAGCCTCGGTTCTGCTCATCCTCGTTTCGCAGTGTGTTCTAGTACGCGTTGAGTCCCTTTCAGCAAGGGCAGCGCCCTGCAGAGCACAGAGGATTACAATGAAACGCATTGTAATCACTACAATCCCCGAATTGTGAAAAGTCCGAGCTTCAGATGCGATATGTCCAACTTTGAGTGTGATTCCTTTGGCTGAGGAATTGGATATCCTTATATTCCATAAAAGCAATCAAAACTTAAAAAGTCATAATCCAGGTTCTCTCGCCAGCATTTATATTACGTGAACTGACCAAAATCTGAATTTAAGTTTTGGAACCCCGTCTTACAGTTGAGACTTACTGCCGGGGCTTGTAAGGGCCACGCAAGTCTTGACTACAACCATGTCATCGACTCATGCGTACATCATGTCTGCAAACCATAGTCGGGCAGATCTGGCTCAAGGTTAAGCCCGCCTCCTCCATGTACATCACAAATCTTTCGTGGAAACTTACCATAGCGGTCATTATTTTGAGGCTTCAGAGCCAAAAGTCAAATTCAATGGCATGATTGAATGGAGCTGGTGGTGGTCAAAGCCTTGTCATACGTTTTAAACCTAGTCAGATGACGGGACCTTGAAAGAATTTTACGGATATTGACAGCATAATGTGTAAATCAGTGGAAAGAATGACCATAATTTGGAGGAAAACTAAATCAGTATTAGAACGAACCTATATCTTATTGTTACTTCTGTTCATCGTGCAGCCCGATGTACATTCGCTCACTGAATTCTTGTGCCATACCCTTATTGCTACTTCCGCGCGTTTGCGCTCCACCAGCATCGCCTCGAGTTCCCCTAAACAGGACCCCAAGGCATCATGCTAAGTAGCTGTGCACTTCCGCTACCATTTGTTTCCTATCTTAGCGATATGCAGTTGGACTCGGGCTGTCATGATGGTAAGATAGTACTTCATTGAGGGCCAAATTCCGCATGTTAGCAGAAGGTATGTATACCTTTGGCTCAGGCGACATACCCGACGGCAGAGGCTGATAGTTTGCCTCGCCTTGGGCGTGGGTGGCTGGCTGTTGCTGGTAGTAGGGGACTACTGGGGGCTGATCGGCTGTCAGAACCGCGTGAGATCCATTACCTGCTTGACGCCTTTTGTGGCGTATGAACCAGAGACCGAAGCCAATTAAAGCGAGTAGGGCAAGCCCTCCAAGAACACCACCGATAAAGAGTTTGGAGATGAGTCTGGCCCGGATGACGAACTCGATTTGGCAGATGAGGTGGTCTCTTGGGTACTGCTTTCTCCTGCCGTTCCTGTCTTTGCGGTCAACTCGCCATCTGAGCTCGTAGACTGGAAACTAGACTCTAACGACGTTTCCATGCGAGCTGATACGCTTTCAGATCTTTATACGGTCACTTCTTTATCAATTGTCGTACAAAACGGATAGAGCGTAAGCTCATCACCGCCACTATGAGTCGAAATTGCAGTGACACATCCCGAAGGGCTGGTTAAGCGTTAGTTGACGATTATGCGATAAAGCTATCGATAGTAATAAACCTGCACAGCTCATTAGATGATGTCTAATTTCAGTTCAGTGAAGTAAAACACCTCGTCATGACATATCATTCGCATCCATTTTGACTACTACTGGTTGCACAGGTCGTTGTTGAAGCGCCAGAGTAATAGCAGTAGTTCACGACCCAGACTGTTTTCTCATGGTTAGCCGGGCTTGCCTTTGAAGTAGTTTATGTACTTAAACTGCCCGGGGATTGGATAGTAACCACAAACATCGTAAGTGCATATGTTCTGGCGCTTGAGGTTGTCTGTTGTAAGCTTCTGGTAGTTCTGTGATTGTGAGGTCAGGGGGAGGGGGGAGCCCGTCAAGCCACCGCCGTTCAACGCGTAATAGACGTCTGCCATTTTGTCACCGATAGATAAAGATACTGGCTGATTTTTCTTATCCCTATCTGTAAATCACTACGCATATAGTACACAAGTCTCCAGAAAGCAGTTAGGAGGCTGGGGTAAGTTCCGGGTCAGAAAGCGAGAAATTCCGAAGAAAGTCAGTGATGGAAGAAGCCTGACCTGTACTCGTTCTCAGGCTCTTTCTCTTGCTCAATCCACAAATAGATGTTGGTGACGTTGCCAAGAATTACAAGCATGCATGAGCTCACCAAGCAGAAGAACGAAGTCGGTGTTTCTGAGCCCTGAAGAGCCATACATCCGCTAGATCTGTAGGACAGCAGAACGGTCTTAACTAGTCGTAGGCTGTCTCTGATGACCATTCTGAGGATGATAATCACCTTGGGGACTGTAAATGGAGGCAAGGAGAGCTACTGACTTGGTCAACTCTTTGTTCACGGTTGAGTAAAACACTTTATTTCACAAGCCTTTTCCGATGTTACAGAATTCTCTTCTTGTCGAATTCAATTATAGATAAGCCCGCCCTCTTCAAACATCAGCAGTTTCTTTCCATAGTCCCCTGACCGTTATGAACTCTGTATAGGCCGCCAAAAAGGAAGCTATCGTCTCCGGAAACAGTCCCCCTTCTCGGATCCAATGAACTGTCAATGGGCCATAAAGGAAAAGCTGAACAAATTTCCTGCGCCATTCTGCCTTGGTCTCCTCATCTTGCTCTTTTCCGTTGCGGTTGTTTTCTGACCGGTCGTATAGCAGCTGTGCCATCCCCGACATAACGTAGACGCCCCAAAATTGGAGAGACCAGATCATGAGCTTGGACTCGGTCTTCTCTGACCATTTCAATACACCACGCCTTGTAAGCCACGCTAGATTCTCTGAGCCATAGTAACCAAAGAGACCAACGATATATGTAGCTGTTATGGCTTTTTGAACAAGATACCTCTGTGGGTTGCTTTTCTTTGCCTCGCTCTCGCCTTCAGATGTGAAACTAGTTAGAAAGTCTTTTGCATCCGCCCAAGTCGCCAGTAAGCCCCATAATCTGGTAATGATCTGCCAGTCGTCCAGAATATCCGACAATGCCCTGAATCGTTCGGCGAAAAGAGCTTTGTTGGCAGACAACGACCTTATCGCCGGTGAATACTTTGAGATTGACAAGAGAGACAAAAGTCTTGGAGGTGCAATCCTCAGCAAGATTTTGCTAACTGAGATTGTCCAACTCTGAAGTCTCTCAGGTATCGGTGTTTCCAGTGCCGTGGCCACAAAATGTGCTGCGTAGGCCAGAAAGAGGATCAGGGCGTCATGGCTCTCCCGGGTATGCATCAATCGATTTAAGTGTGAAATGAAAGCATCAAGCTTTTTGATGGGCTTCAGTGCTTTGCTGCCACTAGTAGTTCGGCTTCTTGTCGTAGAATCCCTCGTAGGCGTAACATTTTGTTTTTCCGGTTCATCCCAGCCTTCCATCAATGGTTCAGGTGGCATTGTTCTTCAGAAGGTCAGCCGAAAACTTTCAAGAAGGACGATAGACTTTACTTCATGTCAGACATGGTGTGGATAAGGCAGATCAATTGACTTGAGTATAGCTTATAGCCATGAGCACTAGATGGTCGACCTTTCTTCCTTTGAGTTTGATGTAGCAGTAGTGAGATAAATGAGTTCGGCTTAAAATCCATTGACCAGGAGGTTGACGGTATCAATAGGAAATGATTCTGCGGGGATGATTTGGAACTTGTCTCTTTTTAGGCAATACTTGGTGCGCCGAGTGTAGATACCGGCTGGACTTGCTCAGTAGTACTTAGTGCCATGTGTGAAGCTTATAATTGAGTTGATATTGTCACTAACAGCTTGCAGCACTAGCCACGTTTGCAATGAGCTTCCTTACGATTTCTACATGGTTGTCGAGCCTACGACACAGTCAAATAGACTAATATTGCCATTTTAGAAGTTTTTGTTGATATCAAACGCTCCGCCTTGCAAAGTATATCTTCGAAGCCTGTCAATAGACTGTTAGCCCGCATAGGATTCCATGATGTGCGAGGCATGCTATTGGTTTAGTATCCCCACTTCAACTTCTGCACGCGTACTATTTCTTAAAATGGGTAAAGCTGTGCATTGATGTAGAGCAACTCTAGTCTGTTATCTCACTAAGAATAAGAAGACCGCTATCGTGATTTTACCACCAAGCCTACTTGTTTCGTTTCCATGTATATGCGTCGATTTCATTTTGGATTTCATGGATATTCGTCCATTCTTCCACTGTCGAACCTCCCGATTCGAATTGGAGACAACTGATACCCGGCAGTAGATGCGCTTTCGGCGGCTGTGGCGGCAGGGATAATCCAGGCCGGATAAGCATCTCGACCTCAGGGATTACTGTCTAGAAACTGCAGCTTGGGAACGGTCTGCGTCTTGCTTCAGGTGAGAACCGGACTTTACGGAACAGCTATGTATACGTGATGACAATACGTGATTCCCGCGTCAAGTATTAGATGTAGGAAGCAGTATTGTCTTTTTGCTATATTACACATCGCTGGTAAATCTCTGGAACCAATGATATACAGAAATGACAAATACAAGTATCACATATCATACACAGCCCATGTTGCCGAGTCAATTTGACAAGCGTTACCTAAGCAGCTCATTCTTCGAAGCTTCACGCGCATAGTGCAGCTTGAGTCCTTCATAACAACCCAAGAACAATCCGTTCCCCACAGCAGCGGCTATGCAAGTGACAGTCGCCCCTCTGAACAGTCCTGGAATACCATCTTTTATCAAGATGCCCTTGGCGATGGAAACGGGACCTCTCGCGGCGGGCTTTCTGGCCTTCTCGCGACTTAGCGAAGACGTGAACAATGCCTCTGGCTGTAAAAGATGGCTCGGGGGAGCTTTCTCTGGTAACCGCATTCTGGTTTTCACAACGTCGATTGGGACAAAGAGGAGCGAGGCTATTGAGCCGCCGATACCAGCTGTGATTCCGCTCACTTTGACTTGCTCCACGATGCTCTCGGATTTCTTCGACCTTCGTAGCCAAGCACCTTTGAGATACTCGTAAATGGAGAATGTCAAGCTGGTACGAGGAAGGTTTCCGGCTACCAAGACCGTATATCCTGTCCATAGTTTCAGAGGATGCCGCGCGAAGTGCTTGAGCGAGGCTAGCATGGGATTGCGTTGGGCGCCTCCCTCTGAGAATCTCGCAACTTGCGCATTCTGCTTGAGGACTTCTGACGGGTTGATGATGGCGCAGGCGACCATATCAGCCAGCGCGCTACTGGCGGCATGAACAGCTGTTTGAGATAGGCTGCCGGGTTTGAGGCCATCCTTCGGTTGAAGAGCAGACTTTGCTGTTTCGTAGATGGTGAAGAAAGTGACAGATGCCGGAATGGTCGTGACGACAGTTGGTGTCAAGCCGCGATAAAGGCCTCGGAAGAGGGCCGGCTGGAGTTTGCCCTCATGACTCCTGTATTTTGGTACATATTCGGGGGACTGGATGCGTGTAATAAGAGTATCGAATGGGTGCACTACGAATTCGACGCTGAGTGCTGCGAAAGCGGCGGCCTAATGAAGTCAGTATTGCCGATATTGGCGGGAATGTCGCGATGCTTACCAAGGATATATCCGCAGCATCCGGGCTGGATGAGGTGGACATCAATCAGAGAGCCAGAACTGATTGGCCAAGAGAAAGGCTGGAGAAGACTGATCTAAAAGACAAATAAGTGGTGATTTAGGAATTGATGAGCGGATTTTCAGACCCCGACCAATATTTCCCGGAGCCTGGCGTTTGACGCAAGATCAACGACGTCAACACCGAAGGTTGGAGGAACGCGCTAGGCTATCGCCCCGACAGCAGACATGACCAAAAGATGAGCGAAACAGCAGCATTCTTTCTTGGCCCAGGGCACATAAATTGTCTTCTGCAAGGTGGTGTCTGACAATTCGCAGGTCATGAAAAGTTTTTGAAGGAGCTGGAACATGCTGGCTTCAAATGATGCCCTGAGCGCTCTCGGGCTCACAGTGGCCTTCAGGTGCTCAACACTGCGAGCCAGAAATTGGATTAGCTAATCACGGCGCGCGCCCTCAGTAATCTGAAACCTCCAACCAGGGCTTCATCTCACGCCCATCACGACTCGATCTCAGTAAAACAAGAGCACGCCATCTCCAATGACCGCATTTTGTCTTTGAACTCAATCTCACGCCACTGAGGATTTTTTAGGCCCAAACTTTCTGCCGATGAGTGAACCAGACCCTCGAGCGATTGAAGCTCACCAAACACTCGGATTCATTAGGCGGAAGCGAAAACAAGTCGGCCGAGCCTGTGATGGCTGTCGGCTCCAACGGATAAAATGCGACAACAGCGTTCCATGTCTTAACTGTCGCACGCGCGGTCGCGAATGCAGTAACAATAACGCGCCTACTGTGACGACTCTTCCTCAAGCGCAAGATGAGATCGATAAGTTGAAGCGTCGGGTGAAAGAGCTAGAGGCTCAACTTTTGCAGGTGCGGAATAGTGAGACGTCCGCTTCACAGCAACAGGAACCGACGCCGCCTAGCGGATCACCACCTCTTCCAAGATCAACGACCCAGGATATCACCAAGACGAAATTTTGGGACGGCGTTTATCTTCGCCCGGCACGATCGCCGCACAGCGCTTGGTTCGGGCCTTCGTCACTGTACTTCTTCATCCACCGACTCAGCGCATTTCTCAGCACTCAAGCCGATCACATGCTCATTCATCTCGCCAGCAACTTGGAGCAGTTGGGACAGTCGACAGTAACGCAAGACTCTTCGCGCCTGTTGGCACCTCTCACCCGCGTCAACGAGGAGGGATTTTATCTCACCCCAGTTCAAGAAGGCTACTTCATCAACCTCTATTGGGAGACCTACCATACATGCATCTATGCTGTTGTCGATGAGGCGAGTTTCAAGGCACATTATCAGTCACTGTACGTCGATGTGCCAGCCGGATCGCCAAGAAAGCCATCGGCATTGGTAGACATCATACTTGCCATGTGTATGCAGTATCACGTATCAGCAGTTCCAAGCGACCAGCAAGGCAACATCCTGGAAGACAACGATGCAACCATGGCTGGTCGGTGGTACTACAGGAGGGCGCAGACACTTTTGGCTTGCGAGGTCGAGAGTCCTTCCATATCAACTCTCCAATGCCATTTGCTCTGCGCATTGTATGTCTGTGGAGGATCTTTTCACAACATGGCCGACACAACCATTTCCCTTGCAATCCGAACAGCCTACATGCTAGGCCTGCACCTGGATCCACCACCCACGTTGCCACGACGTGAGCGCGAATTCCGACGACGACTATGGTGGTCCGTTTTCGAGGCTGATTCAAAGGTTGGCATGAAGGTTGGCCGCCCGTTCCTCATTCGGGACTCGTACGTCATGCCCGAACTACCCAGCGATACCCTTGAAGTGGCGATTGAGTCGGGTTCGGCATTTCCTCCCATCGGAGATAATGCTACATGGCTCAGCCTCAATCTGCAGCGCACGAAGTTGTACCAAACCGCCAGAGCTCTGAACCAAGCCTTTTACGGTCATGAGTTGAGGGTTGCCGAAGGGCATTCCGTCTATGATGATCCAAGCACCATGGAAGACCTTGCAAATGCCTGGGGCCCCCGAACAGTTGCCCTCACGGAATGGGCAAAGCAGATTCCCCGAGCTCTCAAGACAAGCCGCAAACATGGCAGCCCGTACTCCCTTGATGACTCCATTCTCGATATTGAGCAGTTTTCACCACAGTGGCTTCAACGACAGCGTTTACACCTCGAACTTGAGTATCATCACCTCTGCATCGGTCTCCACCGTCCGTTCCTATCGTTCGACCCCCAACAAGGCAGTTCGGCAACGGCAATGGCAGCCAAGTGCGCACAACATGCGATCCAAATCACAAACATCAACCACCAAGTCTTATCCAAGACTCCAATCCTCAACGGCTGGCATGAAGCTTTCCAGTGGCAATGGAGCGCAGCGATGACCTTGGTCGGATTTGCTGTTGCGTATCTGAATCACCCACTTGCGCCAGCCATACGCTCATCAATCAAGGTCTCTGTCTCCGTTCTCGACATCTTCGCTCGCAGCTTTGATGCAGCTTCCAAAGCTGCAGTAATCGTTCGCACCCTGCACACGAACATCGAGTCTGTCATGGCTCAGCTTGAGATACAACAGGACCCGACGGCCGTGGCAGCAATGAGTAATCCCCTCTTGTACAACCTACCTATTCAGGGAGGAATGACGGAAACAGTCGTCAATCAGTTTGATGCAATTGGAGGGGATTTCGATCTTTTGGATATGGCGATGAACGTGGATTTCTGGGCAGATCTCGATATGCTTCTCCCAGGGATTTCGGGGACTACAATTGATACAGCTGCGACTTAGTATTTGGGTTATCATTGATGTATTTCGGTCACTTCTGAGCGGGCAACGATGAATGGACGAATGAATGACATAGATTAATTATACTGGGTGTATGGATCATTGACATTGACGACGATTGAGGAGATCCGAGACACTAGCGATGCTAACCATCTCATCCCACAAACTTCGACAACCCACGTATCCCTCCCCCGGCTGTATCTGGAGCTCAAAGCTTCTCGAACACAGCGACAGCCGCCTTAGCAGTCGAGGTAGCGCTAGCAGGATTCTGACCGGTGACCAAGCGACCATCAACGACATGGAAGTCATCCCAAATACCAGGGGCGCGTACATCTTCATGCTGTTAGTAATGCTTCGGTCATCATCCAGGGAGATAACTTACAGGTTGCGCCAAGACGAGAGGCAACTTCCTCAACCAGCTCAGAGCCCCAGCTTCGAAGCTCGCCCATGATCTTCATCGTGTCCTCTGCCTCAGTAGTGAAGCCGGTGATCTTCTTTCCCTTGATCAAAGGCTCATTGGTAGTGGGGTCAATGAGGTTGGCAAAAATAGCCGGACCGTGGCAAACAGTCGAGACTACGCCGCCGTTCGCCCAGACCTGAGCAGCGATGTTCTGGAGGGAAGACGCAGTGGGATAGTCAATCAGAGCTGCATGTCCAGCAGAGGCGTAGAAAAGACCATACTTGGATGGGTCAAGTTCAGAGGCCTTTGGCATGTTGTCAAGCTTCTTGCGGAACTCGCTGTTGGTGTCGTTCCAGATAGCCAGGTCATCGCCGTTGAGGAAGTCGGGCTGCTGAGAGAGCCAGTCAGGTGTGTAAGTGCCAGTCTCTGAGGCAAGGTCGACTTCAAACCCGGCAGCTCTCAAAACGTTGTAAGGATGAAGAGCTTCGCTGATGAAGAGGCCTGTGGTCTCTTTGCCGTCAAAGAGGGTGGCAGAAGCGGAGGTGACGCTGATAAGGGCACGGCGAGGAGGAGACATGTTTTGTAAGAGTGAGTCTGTAGAGTGGGAACAAAGGTGGTATTGGTGAGTATGTGTTTGAAAGCTGTTGGGAGTTGTTGCTGAATTGTTTGGGTTGTTTGGATTGATCTTCTATCTACTGATGGAACCATCTCAGCTATATATACTCGTGGTGATTGAGTGCCGTGAGATGCTTACGAAGGTCATGGCCATGTAGCCTCAGCTTACGACCTCACCGGATGGCATTGTCTCACAATGTTATTGCAGATGAATGAGCCATTCCTATTGGTCAGGCTGCTTCACGATAAGCAGGAGTCCAATTCGGGATGATGTTGAACCTACCATGCATAACCGTCCCCAGCTTCGTCATAGCTTTAGGCCCTGAGAATACGTCTTGGTAAGCCAAAACTAAAGATCATGGCGTCGAATCGGAGTCTCCCATTTGCGGTCGTCGACATTTCGAGCTTCGTGGAGGATCGAAACATGGTGGGGAGCAAGTAGTTTAGTCCGGAGATGTTCCCATTTGCTACAAGATTTGCAATCAAGGGAGCTTGTCCCATTGGGTCGGATAACGCCGAGTGGGCCTGCCAACATCGGAGTCCCGGAGTTGGAAATCAACGAGTCAGTGAGAAAATGACATAATCGTATGTCGCAACCCTCAAAAGTGACCAAGGTAATAACGTTGATCTTCATTCTAATTTTTCACTTCTCCAGACTATAAGAAGACGCCATAGCTCCAGCTAGCTTATCCACCATGACCGTAACTCTAAATCATAGAAACTGTTCTTCAAGCATTGCTTTTGCCTTTTCTTCATTGCCCTGTACTTGACCATTATTCACATAGAAAATGACAGTCACAAGGACAACAACCACAATCTCTCCCAACAGCAGGCTGTTCAAGCCTATCCAAGTCGGCAATGTCCAACTCGAGCACCGCATGGTCATGGCCCCTCTGACCCGATACCGCAATGACGACAACCACGTTGCAAAGCCTTTTGTAGAGCGATACTACTCCGAGCGAGGTTCAGCGCCCGGCACCCTCATCATCTCAGAAGCCACTGGCGTCTCGATGCAAGACACGGGCATGCGCCAAGGTCCCGCCTTCGTCACAGACGAACAAGTCGCCGCTTGGAAAAAGGTCATCGGCGGCGTTCACGCAAACAAGTCACTCTGGTCGCAACAAATCTGGGGTCAAGGCCGAGCTGCTGATCCTGAGTACCAGAAGGAGCGCGGCTTCAAGTATCGCTCTTCTAGTGCCGTGCCAATTGAAGAGGGTGCGCCTGCACCCGAGGCTATGACTGAGGAAGAGATCCTGGACTTCATCAAGGACTTTGTCGCTACTGCTCGACGTGTCATTGACGCTGGTGGTGACATGATTGAGATCCATGGCGCTCACGGGTACCTGATTGATCAATTCACATCCGACTCTGTCAACAAGCGAACCGACAAGTGGGGAGGCTCTGTTGAGAACCGAGCCCGTCTTCTACTCGAGATCGTCAAGGCTGTCTCGGCCGAGATTGGCTCCAAGCGTGTTGCTCTTCGCCTCTCACCATATGCTTCCTTCCAGGGTGCCGAGTCGTCCGACATCAGGGAGCAATATTCCTACATCGTCAACGAAGTCAAGAAGATTGGCCCTCTAGCTTACCTCTCTCTTGTCGAAGCCCGCGGCGATCCCGCCAAGCTCCTTGCTCCCGACACTGACCCTTCAGTTGACTCGCAAACCCTCGACTTCATCCTTGATATCTGGGACAACGCTTCGCCTGTTATCGTTGCCGGAAACTATAGCCCTGCCTCTGCGGCTGAAGTCCTTGACGGTCATTACAGCAAGTGGGACGTTCTCGTTGCTTTCGGCCGCCATTTCATTGCGAACCCCGATTTCGTCTGGAGGGTCAAGCACGGCGTTGAGTTGACCAAGTACGACCGCACTACCTTTTACGTCCGAGGATCAGAGATCGGTTACAATGATTATCCTTTCTCTCAGGAATATGTTGATGCACAGCGGGCTTGGGCAGTGGAGAACCTTCCCATGCACCCCAAATAAAGAGATGCAGCACGAATTAAATGATTAATGAAACAATAGAATAGAGCATACAACTAGATCTTGATAGAAAAAATACCATTTCCCTTTAAAAGTAGCACGCGTCTCTTCAGTAAATTGTGAAAGCTTCTGTCAATGTCAGTATGACGTGGCACGCCGAAGGAGAAGGGCGTCGTTGACATGCCCTCCGCTTTATATGTCGTCATGGTCGCGAGCAGCGACCGATGAACGTAATGAATACTTATCTCACTTTATCTTCAATTCGAAGTCTCAATACGCAAGAAGCCTACGATTAGCAGTCCAGAGGAATGATCATGACGTCGTCAGCAAGCTCATCATCCAAGATCCTCGAGGGCGGTTGTCTATGCGAAGCCGTCCGCTACAAGATATCCTTCTCCAAAGACCACGACCTTTCCAAGGACTCTTTAGGTTGCATCTGCCAATGCACCCAATGTCGCAAACAAACAGGAAGTTTCTTCCTCGCGACTTTGACAGTCCCCGTCTCCGCCATCGAGTGGCAGGGCGACTCACAGGACAAGATCAAAAGATATCGCAAGTCCGAGAATATCGCGCGAGGCTTCTGCGGTGACTGCGGCTCCTTTCTGTTCTGGCATCCTGACGGGACGGATATCAGCATCGCGACTGGAAGCCTTGACGCTATGTATCTCTTTGGCGAAGGGGTTCAGGAGGTGAAGGGCGGGGTTCCACAGGATGGGTATGCAAAGGACATCTTCAGTGGTCACTTCAACGTGGAGTTTTGCGAGAGTGAGATCAAGGGTGTGACGGATGATATGCCAATTCTTCACAAGGGAAAGCGATGCCAAGGCGATAGTTCCAAATCTTGAGATTCGAAGAGGCCACTAGGTACTTTTAAATTCCTGGAACTAGTTTCTGTCTCTATAATTTGTCTCCCTAACATCCTCCCTCATCGGTGGCGACAAAGAACGTGGACGAGGCTGCGGTAGTGGAATACCGCCCTGTGCGTTGATGCGACGTATCATGTCGCCAACCTCTGGATAATCGGGTTCATCTTTAGGCCTTCTGTCAAATATTCTCATCTCTATGATGGTCAATGGCCTCCGCTCCCAGATATCTCTGTAAATGTGATGATGCGTAAGTGCTCTTGGTGCGTCGACTCTCACGCGATTCTGCTTATCGCCAAGAATCGGCAGCGGTGATGGCAATGATTCCGGTTCTTCCTGGAGAAGAAAGTCGAAGAGAGCCTGTTGCTGTTCATCTCGTAGCTGGTACACTCTTATTGTTTGACTCTTGCGGCATGGGTGAAAGTAGATGTTTGGTATCTCATCCGGGTTTTCGGGGCGCCGATCGAACACAGTCACGCCGCCTAAAATACGATCCTCAGCCCAGTAGCCAACCATATCTGCCACCCCTTCTGGGTATATATCGTCATCGAGATAATCATGATGACTGAAAAGGGTTGGTCCAGGTGGGAATCGAGCCATCGTCTCAGATAGCGGCATCTCCCAGAATGTGACGGCGTCAATATCACCTTGGTGAAGATGAGGTTCGAGATTATGTAGCCAAACTGCTATTTGATGCAAAGCAACAGCTACTAACTCGACTAGGCGTATGTTGAAGGATTTGGAGCCAGGTTCGGCTTTTTGAAAGACCTTTAGAGTCTAAGGGGATAGTCAGTGTGGGATGTCAAAATGACCAAGCTCATGATGATATCGAAGCAAGATCTTTGTCATTGAACCTGGGAGGATGACTCACTTCAGGATCAAACTTAAGACTCGCCGGGTCCCATTCTTGGTAGTACTCATGTGCTTTCTCCAAAGCCCCAGGGCACAATGTCTCATGATCATCAATGATATGCTCTCCCATAATGCCAGGAAGTCGACGGTCCCACGCAACATCCGCAATGGGGAGGCCATCTATAATCTGGGCGTATGTGAACTGCGCCAATTCTGTTGAAAGAACATTTTTGATGGCTCGGTCTAATGTTTGGCGATGACGTTCAGAAGTGATGCTGTTGAACGGCACACGACTGTCATAAGCGGTGCGCGCAATATCTCGGAGCTTTTCCTTGTGCGCTTCTAACTTGTCTGGATCCATGGGTAGATATCAAGGGTATCGGTTGGGAACGGTGATGTTGATGGTTTGGGTCACGTTTGTGGAGGTAAGATTTTGATGGAAACGTGCATGTCCGAGATATGGGAGAAGCTGGATCTGGGAAGATGCGGGCAACAACGCTGCTGGCGAAAGTAAATGCCTGACTTCCAAGGCCTGTTTCCGAAGATTCGGCGGGGTTGAACTCTGTCCAATCGGCGCTGAACAGAGGTGATAAGCGCCTTGTTTAAGCGCTGATGCCACTAAAATATCTCGCTTGACAGGGGATTGTCTTCTGCTGTAATTTGGTTCATCGGCGAAGCCTGTTGGGGGCAAACACGTTGTCGCGCGGCTCGACTTAGAATGCGAACCATTGGGCGGGCCTTGAAATCTGCATCCAAAACCTGAGCTTAATATGACACACGGACCTTGTGTTTTAGGTCGCTATGCACTGCCGCTGGACGCATAATGTTATCTCTGGTATATCAGGAAGTCGACAACAAGGAGATGAGATTAGCAGGCGGAATAAACCTCTAAAAGCCCCAAGCATACAAGCCAGTTAAAGAACGGTGGGGAAAATTGGTTCCTTCATTAGAAAGAATACTTTTATGATTTAATTAAAGAGCCATTACGGCTTGTCTTAGCCCAACGGCGGGAAACGAAAATGGGCCTGTGGGAACTGACTTGTTGAGTGTTGGTGTCCAGGATAGCCATTACCGGGATGGGCAGCCACAGCCTCGCCTGGTATTGCACCATACCTTGCGAAACAGTGTTGGTTCTGTACAATTATACAGCGTCAAGACCCCGATTCCTACTGGAAGATTTATAATTGATCAAATTTAGGGCGGCTATCCCATGGCGCTCTCATGTCCATCTTTGGTATTCACAAATATAAATTAAATGTAGTCCCAATGAATCAACGAAAGGCCACATACACTGTACCTTGCATTCCAACTCTCAATCCAAACGTCATAACCTATTTCTTCGAGCTACCTTATATTTTTGATCCATGTCGTTTCGTGGTCCCAGATCTCGTCCTCGTCAGGAGGATGGGGGTGGTCTCAACAACTTTCGAGTCTTGGACCAATCGCACCCTGATCCTGTGAACACTCCGGATCTGCCACAATCCTCCAGAACCTTCCGTGTCGCGGCATTTGTCTTCCATCTGGGCATGTCCATGCTCGAGTCTCGTCGGGGCCGCGAAGCTCTGGTAATGCTGATCTCAGACGCCTGGCGCGCTTCTGACCGTCGCGCTCAGAAAACGTTCATCCCGAAAAGCAACTTTCAAACAGACTTGAATGAAGCTCGTCGATTTGTTGATACTTTTCTTGCCAAGTGCCGTGCCGACCCCCCCAACATCATCATCAGCGATAGGATCACTGGTGAAGGTCTGGCTCAGAGGGTAGACTGGCCCAGCATTCTTGGTTCCCAAATAGGCGATTATAATCCTAAATGGGCTGCAATGTTCCGGCTGAACAAAACTGTAGGTTTCTCGAGATAATTTTATTGTGTTATGCTGACCCAGTCTTCAACAGGTTGTGGACAGTGCAGTGAACGCAGCTGAGTTACGAGACGTTGAAGCACTGCAGAAAATATTGTTCTTACTCAGCATTTCTGTTGCTCATGAGCTTGTGCATATGCTTATGGGATTCATGTTCGGAGATTCTGAAAGGCTCACGCCTCCTGTCATAAATCACCCACCAGGCACTCCGCGAGGTCCAAGAGCTGGTGAATCTGGCCGATACTGGGAAGCGAAGTTCTTTGGCTGCGTCGTTGAAGCCCATCATGACCCGCGAGATCCTCGAGGTGGCAATCAGGCAGGGATCTTCTTCGGTACTTTGGACGGGCGCCGTAGCTTTCCAATGCAACACCAGATCATCCTAAGATATGTTCAACTAGGTAAGACACGTAATATTCCTTGTCCTTCTAAGCTAACACAGGTTTCTTACAGATTTTACCGTTCCGATTTACAGTTCCAACATTGCAACATCTCGAATATCCACTAGTGCGGTCGCCATGCAAGATATTCGTCGACCTTCTAGGTTTCCAGATGTAGGTGGTGACTTGACACCATATTTCGAAATGATCAATTCTTTGCCGAGACAAAGGGTCAGCCGTGATGGACTTGATGAGATCATGCGTATGGCAATGAGGCCGGAGTTTGTCCGGCCGGTTTCAGTTCGGGTTTAGTTGGTGGTTTCCAAGGCTTTGTAGTTCTGAGCGATGGGCTGTTGTTGCTGGATTTCTTCAAGAAAACTTGTAAATCACTTGGCGCTTTTTCCCTGGACTATCATGACTTAGTTATTGTTTATCATTCGCCGTGGACTGAGAATAGGCTGTTGATGCTTAAGTGAACAAGGTTCGAATGCTTACCGAGTGAGCACTACGTCTCACAGTGGCTGATATCGGCACGGTCGAGACACTCATTGAAGGCGAGCTTGTAAAGTGGTTTGACCTTGCGGAAGCCTGGAATGCAGTCCTTCTTGTCGATGAAGCGGATATCTTCCTCGAGCGACGTCAGAATCGAGATCTCGCCCGAAATGGACTGGTATCAGGTAAGTTGCCGTCCGAGCCGTCATATCACTGATGCAAGGTAAAATTCCATCCACAGCCTTCGTTCGGCGAATGGAATACTTCAAGGATCTTCTTTTCCCGGCCACGAACCGTGTCTGACAAATTGACGACACCTTCGTTTCACGCGTCCACGTGGCAATTGGATATCAAGCCCTCGACGAAGAAACCAGGCGGAAATTCTGGGCCGGCTTTTTCCGTAAGCTGGTGCGCGAGCGCGCTGGCAAGGTCCAGATCGCACCAGACGCGAAGAAATGGGTTCTAGAGACCGCCGGCGAGACGAACCTCAACGGAAAGGCATTCACAATGCGCTGCAGACAGCCATCACGCTGCCAGAGTTTGAAAGCGAAGAGGATCCAGACTATGATGCTGCATTGGTGACAGTTGTGACCAAGGCTCATTTCCAGAAGGTTTTGGAGATGTGTAATCGGTTCCGCAGTTATGTAACGAGCATTCGGAGGGGGGATGAGATGAAGCGTGCCCTAGGGCGTGGTGATCGGAATGATTACAGCAATGGATTTGATGGCAGGATGTGTTAGCTACTTCTAATTACCACTTCAACACTGCGTGGCTTGGCTTAGATAGTGTCAAGTCCTCCGAACTCAAACTTCTGTACCCTTTATCATATATAGACTCCGACAAAGGACAATGAGAGCGTTGAGACCTGAGATTAGAATTTTGAAGCCAAGATAGTCATGTGCATTTATTGTAGGTTTGCGAGGTAGAGGCATATCTGCAACAACACATATGGCATATAATAAGGGAAAGCATCAAGGACATACGATTGGAGACAAGATAATCACTTGCCACGACGGTATCTGTTTGTCTTGAAGAAGTGTAGTGTGTATGGGGCTGTGGGTCGTGAAGTTGAAGTTGCAGAATTAGCGGCTCGGACCCATCAACAACCAACGAAGCCGTCATCGTATAGGGGTCAGTACATCAGTTTGTGGCTATTGAAAGCACTGAAAACGCAAGTTCGAGTCTTGCTGACGGCAAACCTGTTCTTTTTGCTTCTCGTCACCTGAAATGGATCTGCATTAAGGCTGCGTTGACTTTTTATCCATACCTAGAAATGCCCCAGCGTGCCGGACCCCGGCCTGTTGTAAAATTGATTCCCTAACATTTGATAAAGGTAGACACTCATTGACTGTTCGACCAAATTCGTATCGCGCATCCTGAACGTGTTGTCTCTGTCATGATCTGTTTCGACGTGTTTGTGGAATTGATATACAAACGTTCCCGTCGGGGCGCGGTTTCGAGTGTAATGATTTACTATCTTTTAGGTTAAAAATAGTCTAAACAATCTGGAAAACAACTTGAATTACTCACGACATATCGTCAAACTGAGTGTTTGGAAGGAGACGGTTTGGTGTTGTCCAGGGTAAGTAACCGTGGCATGGCAATGCAAGGAGCCAGTCAACTGCAGTCCTGTGAGTTTCAAAATCTCTGATCTGGCTGACTCGAAACAAGTCAGCTAAGCGTAATTGGTTTAGTGGTAAAATTCTCCGTTGCCATTCGAGCAGCGTCGGGGAGCCCAGGGTTCGATTCCCTGATTACGCATTTCTTTTGCTGCTTCTATATCTTTTTGCCATCTGCTGTCACTAATTCTATCTCCTCGTGTCCAGTCGAGATGTTTTGAAGTTTATCGGCGACGCGTTGCAAAGTCTAAACTGTCGCGTGGCTGCTTACCCTACAGGAATGAACAGCGCTGTGGCTGCTGCGGCGTAACTCTCTTATGGCGCCGTTACCACAACGGGCTAGACCGTTTGTAGATCTTACCTCACTTTAGTAATCGCGAACATGGATCGTATCAAGGACACTCTGTACGACTTCAGCCTCCCTTGATTCACCTCGTCATTTCAAACTCTCACACAACATCCCCCTCATCACGCGCCAATTGAACTTCCAACAACTGCGCGCGCATGAATGCTTCCAATCGCTAGATCAAGACAATCCGGCAGCATGGGCGGGCAACAGCCGGATCTGCTGCCTCGCTCCGAGCACGAAGATAAGCCCTCATCGTCAGCCCCAGCCTCGCGCTTCAACAGAGACAAGATCAGATGCCTCGACGGCCTGCGCGGAATCGCATGTCTTCTTGTCTTCAACTATCATTTCTTCTGGCCATGGACACCTGCTATCATGCTAGGCTATGGCGCGTTCCCTCCGCGTGCGCCTGAGCCGTATTGGGGACTGCAGTCGTTACCTATTATTTGCCTTTTGCATCGTGGACGTGCTATGGTTGCCATCTTCTTCGCCATCTCGGGTTATGTTATTTGTCGCCATATTCTCCGCTTGATCCATGAGCGCAAGCTTGATACTGCTTATCAGAAGCTTGCCTCGTCTGTTTTCCGACGTGTCTTCCGCCTTTATATCCCTCCCACTATCAGCATGTTCCTTGTCGCAGTGCTAGCTCAAATCGGTGTCTTCAAGTCTGAGTTCGCCATCTACAAGGGCCCTGACTCTCACTACATTAACGCGACGATAACTCATGCTGACTTGGCCGAGGGTAACTTCTGTGCTAATGGCACCGCCGTGAGAGGAGCTACAGGCATTGCAAATTACTTGGGAATAGAAACCACCGCGTATCTCCGCAACACCACTGGATACCCCGAAGGAAACACCACAGAATGGACAGATATGCTCCTCTGTGTCAATCGCACCACGCGATCGTATGGACCATCTCAGCTCTACACTTTGGAATCCGAGTATGAAGCCCAGTTCCCCAAGAATGACACCAACTCCACCAAGCCTGTAAAGGACACCACCGGCATGGAGCGACTTGCGGCTCTCAGCTACCTGGATGACGAAGATGACCTGGATCTCACCTTCGGTAATGCCACCAACGCCACCAACCCACTGAATCTTACTTGGGTTCAGATGGGAGGCTCATGGGAGGAGCATCCCTTCATCCACCCGAACTTGACATATGCGATGAAAAACTTTACCAGATCCTACGCCGAGTGGGCCAACCCCTTCAACTTTGGTCACTACCATACACGCTATGATCCGCATACCTTCACAATCCCAATGGAGTTCCGCGGCTCGATGGTCATCTACATCTTCCTCCTCGGCACAGCTGCTATCAAGGCCAAATGGCGAACGAGAATCGGCTGCTTCCTCTCGGCATACAGTCTCTTCATCGGACGATGGGACATGGCGACCTTTTTGGGCGGTATGTTGCTTTCAGAGCATGATGTTCGACGTTCATCCGATCTGCCACCATCGGCTGCCGGCGCGAAGGGTCGCGGAGGGGATTTCCAACGGACGACAAAAGGAACGGCGCTGCGATGGGCTGGTATCGTCTTGGCATTGTACTTCTTGTCATATCCCGACTCTGGTGCTGAGTACACGCCGGGCTTCGCCTATCTTTCGACCTGGGTACCCAAGTACTATACGCCGCTGTCCGGATGGATGTTCTACGAGGCGATGGGCGCCGTGCTCCTCGTTGCGTGCATCCTGCGAAGTCCGGTGCTCGTTCGTTGCCTCGAGAGTCGCCTCCCGCAGTACCTAGGAAAGGTCAGCTTCTCGCTGTATCTTGTTCACGGACCTGTGCTGCATAGCTTGGGCTTTTGGATTATGCCGAGACTGTTCGACAGCTTCGGTAAGACGGGCGGATACGCGATCGGTTGGGTTGTTCTGCTGGCCATCACGTTTTACTTGACGGATCTGTGGAACAAGAAGATTGATGGTTGGAGTGTGACGGTTGGAAGAAGAGTGGAGAAGATGCTTTCAGAGGACTGAGCTCAGGTGACGTTACTATGAAGTTTGGTGGTAAACAAAAGAAGCGACGTGTGACGGGAGTGACAGGACAATCGGGTGATTGGCGGCGGTGGCATGTAGTGTACTGCATTTATGCAATGTTTTGCATCTGGAGAATGCTTTCTTGGGTTTTATATCAGTTAAAAAAATGCGAATAACAGACTTTTGAAGCATGTAACTCAAGCGTGGCCGTTGAGCGGGCGCACGTTGCACCGCCTTTGAAGGTTCGAAGTTAATTCAGGGACTGGTTTCGGTAACGATTGAAGCGTAAGAAAATACTCAAGCTCGGTACCGGAGCTTATCTGATCCTCCTTTGACATGCGGTTATTGACCTGGGAGCCAATGGCTGTATAGAACAGAGCGTTGCGGCACGTACGTTGTGCAACTGCACCCTTGTGAGACATGCATGCTCGGTTTTTCGGTTATGTAATATCATCATCATAAGAGACCATAAGCCTTTACGAGCTAAGTAGTAAAATTGAGGTAAGCTTATAATCTTTAGAATCATTTCAGCCTAAGCTTAGGATCCTCATAACAGTCGCATCGTTACCCTTGTCTTACGTCACCCGCACTGATGGACCCAGCGATGTCGGCCCCATCAATTTCTTATCAGATCGCAACGTCCTGACATCATCACCATCTCAAATTCTTGCATCTTCCAACAACCAAAACATTCCCCAAAATGGTGTCCCAGCCCTCTCTTCTCGCCGCCACGGCCAAGGTACGCTCCATCCAATCCTACCATGCGCTCGCTGATATTCGCAGCTCAACAATGGCCTCATCATTCCCCGCATCCAACTCGGTCTCTACATGATGTCCACCAAAGAAGCCACCGATGCAGTTCGCCAAGGCCTTCTCACCGGCTACCGCGCTTTTGACTGTGCGCAAATGTACCACAATGAGCGCCAAGCCGGTAAAGCCATCAGCGACTTTCTCGCCAGCAGTGAGAACACGGCGGGTCTGAAGCGCGAGGATATTTGGTACACGTCCAAGCTCGCCAGCTGTGACGAGTCGTATGATGCTGTCCGTCGATCTGTCAAGAAATCTGTTGAGGCCTCGGGCCTGGGATACATTGACTTGTTCCTCCTTCATAGCCCGTATGGTGGAAAGACAGCGAGACTTACGAGCTGGAAGGCACTAGAGGATGCTGTTGATGCGGGTGAGATTCGTGCTGCCGGTGTGAGCAACTTTGGCTCTGCTCATGTGAGTCCCATATCTCCTGTTGCGCGTTGACGTTGCTAAGAGTCTCAAGATCGAGGAGCTTATGGCTTCCAACCCGCGTATCCCCCCCGTGATCAACCAGATCGAGGTTCATCCTTTCAACACCCAAGAAGGAATCCGCGCTACTTGCGCCAAGCACAACATCGCCATCGAGGCCTACGCTCCTCTCGCTCGCGCTGAGCGCATGGATCACCCTGCCATAGTTAACATGGCCAAGAAGTACTCCGTCACACCTGCCCAAATCTTTGTCAAGTATGGCTCCCAAACTCTACCGCGTTTTGTGTGCTGACGATATTTAGGTGGGGTCTTCAGCATGACTTCATCACTCTGCCCAAGAGTACCAAGCAGAAGCGTATGATAGAGAACGCCAGCGTCGATGGCTTTGAGGTTTCGGATGCTGATATGAAGGAACTGGATGGCTTGGATGAGCATTTGGTAACAGACTGGTTAGTATTCATTGCCAAAGAATAATTTGTTCTGAACACTGACGTCCACACAGGGATCCTACCGACGCTCCCTAAGTTTTCACACACAGTCATTGTTAGAATTGGATATTTGTATGAAAAGAATCAACGAAACAAGTCACGGGCATCCTTGGGGAAGAGAAAGCTTCAGTGAATCTGGGTCAAAGGAAAACCGGCCAAAGTGCCCTCTAAATTGATCATAAATTATTATAAGGATGGATCCTAAACTATCCTAAACTATCCTAAATTATCCTAAATTATCCTAAATTATCCTAAGTTTGCCTAAACTACCATAAACTTACCTAAACATTTGAAAAGGAACACTCAGGAAGAAAACCAATAAGTACCTACCTACCTAGTAGTAAGGTGTTCAGCTGGTTTGCACTGCAAGTGTTGTACCTGTCCTCCATGTGTAACACCAGTTAGCCCGTGCCCACAAAATATTTTGATCACTGCTTCAAAAGGATTCCTCCGTCACCTTTCCTCTTTTTCACCTCCACTACAATGCCTCGCCGTCACTCATCTGTATATACTTGGTTATGATATCTTGACGAGTCCAAAATCAACACGTTCAAAGAAACCGAATCTACTACTACTTGCACTTCACATGATGGTCAACATAGCCGCCGTCACACCACTGCCGCCAGTAAGTGTCTCTTGCCCTAGGCCATTTCGAACGGAATGACGAAGGTATTAGTATTGTACTTACTATTAAGAATAGAGTATGTAACTGGTTATTCCCGCTCTCCCTTTGGTTTAGACCCTGGCCGCTGACGTATAGGTATTCGCGACAGGAGTTTCCCCAAAAAAAAAAAAAAAGAAACCCCGTACGTTTATTCGGTGTTCAGAAGGAATGAGTATCTTGCTGACATACTTGACTTTGGTAGACTTTCTACAACTTCTAAACCTCTAGGTTACTTTCCTCGACTGGATTCCAACTAAATGGAGTCATTCAGCTCATCCAAGTGCTTTGGTAACTGATCCTTTGTGCAGTCCAACAACGACCAAAGTAAGATTCAACCTCAAGTATGAAGTCGTTGGCATTCTGGTTTCCTTACATTGCGTTAGTATGGCGAAAAGCAAACAGTCCGTAAGTGGCCCATAGTCGAAGCTCTGCCCGCTATACTTGTGTCAAAGAATGCTGCCACAGCCCAAATGATGTCGCTAACTTTAATAACAGAAGAAAACAGAGAAGAGGGCTCTGTGAGAAACATTACCCATTAAAGGAGCCCTTGGTGCGGGAAAGGTGAGTCCCCATGACTTGACTCACGATGCTCGACGCTGACCGGGACTACTGTTTGTAGAAGCGCAAGATTGCACAATATTATAACCAACAAGACTCGCCACTTGAATGCCAATGGTATGCCGTAGTCTCGGATGACTGCCAATCCGGCCGCACATCCACCGCCCGCGACCGCGAGTTGTAGAATCGCCCCATGGCCCGTCTCCTCAGTAACCTATGTATCGATTTAATAGTGGCACCAGCTGCGACCACCGCTCTTTTTCACAGGCCTCCTGAGCACTCGTCTTTACAAGTGACAAAGAAAGAAACCATTTCCGGCAATGTTTGACTGTATCAATACCTCATGGGGACCAGTATTCAATGGGCTCCTTAGCATAGCTATAACAATGGGTAAGCAGATACAAGTCGTTTATTTTCGGAAACTTAGCTTGCTTCAGATGATCACTGGTAGCCTGAGAGTAGCCGTGCTCAAGGTTTAATCATGGAAGATTCTTCAAAAGGTCACATTGTTGGACGTGGGGCTAGGTGGCTTGGATGACTTTCGGTCAAGCATCAGCATAAGAGAAGAGTCCAGCAAAGTGTCTCAACTGCAAGTCATGTGCCGAATTGGAATATTAAGACTACCAGCGGCACTGGAACTCTATTAAAGCCCCCGCCAAGCTAGTCCTTCTCAACTACAACCGCCTCGTCCGTGTCACTGTTTCCTTGTACCTCGCCCGTGCCCAGCTGCCGGATTACCAACCAGGCTGGAAAGATAGCAACCGCCCAAATACCAAAGTTCATATACGTACTCCCCACAGTTGCCATGATCGGAAGAGCATTAAGGCCATAGCTGAGCGCCTGCCATGCCGACTCCGTGCCTCTCAACAACGCAGACAGCCGCACCGTCTCTTGCGAATTGTTCGAGATCTGACCAATGATGAAGAAGGCAAAGTTGTAGTTGAGCTGGAAACCCGTGACAAGGAAGACGAAAACACCGAATGCGGCACCAAACCCAGGATCACTCCAGTCGTAGATGGGTCCATCGCGCTTGAACTTGGTGACGTTGATGGTCAACCAGATCCACCACCCTCCTTGGAGAGTCATGATGACAGCGTAAGCATATCGCGCCCGCTTCTTGAGAGCGATTTGGTTCTGGTCAAGCCAGACACCCAGAAGGTTTCCCGCAATGACCGCGACAATACCGGACACAAATGAACCAAGAGCTCGAGCTCGCACGCTGAACCAAAGGGCGATGTAGGTAAAGAAGACCGATTCTGAGTAGACTCCTTGGCCGATCCAGAAGATGAGCAGCAGAAACTCCTTCTTGAGGAATGTTCGGGTGGTTGCCTTGAATTCCTTCCATGGGTGGTCGAGGATGCTCATGTCGACCTTCTTCCCGTCTGCGCGCTGGACTTGGGAGGGCTTATTGAGGAGAAAAGCGACAAATGGTCCCAGAGCCTGAAGAGCGATAAAGATGAGATAGACCTTGTACGAGACTTTGCCCGCCTCACTCCGATCAGCGTTGAGGCCAAGGTTGATCGCGCCACCCAGAATCTGACCCAGTCTCGTGAATGAAAGCCAATACGCCACCAAACGTCCTCTATTTCTCGGCTCTGGGTATCCAATTGCGATCGCCGCCTCGGCCGCCCAAAAGATACCCGCCGAAACACCACAGCACGCCGCGCCAAAGATGACAAGCCACTCAACGCCATAACGGTTGTTCAGATAGAGACCGGCGCTGTAGGGAGCAAAGCCGATGGTTCCGATAACGAGAGCGCCTTTAATACCGACATATTTGACGATGCCGCTGGTGAACCAGCATGAGATGATCATGAGGCAGAAGGTGAGGGCGTTGCCGGTGTTGACGAGATAGGGTTTCTGAGCACCGCCTGCGCCCAGTGAGTTCATTGCACCCCAAAGACCAGGGGCAGCGAAACTGCAGAGACCGAGAATGGTTGCATTGTAAATTGGCGAGCGATTCCACTTCGCTGGTAAACATTAGCATAAGCATCAAGCTAGAGATGGCGAACCCACGCTTGATTGGAGCCTCATGGAGCGCCTCAGCATTTTCGGCGTCGGCCGTCTGTTTGCCCTCTGATTCCGACATTATGGTGAAGGTTCTAAGTGCCGGTGAATTCAAGAGATTTGCCGAATTTTGTGCGACTTAAATGCAGCTGAAGAGGAGATGATAACTGAGGTTGAAGAGCGGCGAAGCATCGAGATAAAGTAGTCGGAATAAAAGAATGACACCACTCAACCCCAGCAATGATGGCAGGGACCAAGATAAAGTGTGCAAATCAACCACTCGATCGGTGATGGTGGTTGTTTCGATCAAGTTAGATCGCCGAGATTGATAAGGATTTATGCGGTTGCGTGATATCCCTCTCCGGCTTCGTCATCGGCCCTTGGCTGTACCACCATGCGCGAGCCACGAAATTCGGCATTCGTTTCATGTATGACAGAGCTCGGTAGAGTAAATTTCGGATCATAGTCAATGAGAATGTATTGACAATGACTTGTATCAAGTAATCGCAACGTTGCCTTGATCTTTCTTCCGAGGAGACAGTTGAACAAACCCAACACTTTACCTAAGAATACCACAAACTGAGGCCCAATCTTGTTACAATGAAGTAAATATATTATTTGCTCCATCCTGTTAGCATCATAGCCCAGTCCTATTTGGTTTCACGTTAGTATTTCTACGCAGAATAAAATATGGAAAGTTGTCGTATAATGTCCGAGTCTTTCACAGGCTACATAAGCTCAGTGGGCTCGATTTCAACCATAATTTGAACGCCCTTGCCCATCCAAAAATCATGTCGCCAGGTTTAGCGCGTTAAAAGAAATCTTTCAGCTTAATAGACCTAATATCGAATTCTTATATTACGCGCCTTGCATACATCTAATATTGAGTTTGCGATTGAGCTGGAAAGTGATTCAATCGAATTTGGGATATCTTCCCAACGTGGTTTTTCATAGCCCAAGCTTTCGAGTCGGTCAAGCAGCCATGACTTATACTCCCTCCCAGACAAACGCGTAGATACATGTACATTAATGCTTTCCATCGCATGCTCCAATCCGACACAGAGAGGGCAAATATAAAATCCTCTCTTGTACGATAAGATGGGTTCACCAACGATCTGCGAGTACCATCGGGTCGAAGTACTGCTCAATGCAAAATCGGACCCAAACACGTGCTTTCCAGAGCAGCAGCTGCAATAGCCAACCTCTAGATTCTTGATGACATCTGGAACCGTGAGCTCAAGGTGGAGAAACTTTATCTTTGATGCGAGCAAAGCCGTGGGAACGGCGCAGGGCGAACCGAAGCTGGGGAATGGGATATAGAAGGGGTTGGGGCAGGATGAATACAAGTGGGGATGGTACAACTTGTCGGGATGTGCCAAGTAGAATCGATACATTTCGATTTCTTCGAGTTGCTTGATGTTACCGAAAGGCAACCAACGTTGATACCGCTCGCAGACAAGTTCGTGGCCTCCCGCGCTTCTCTGTAGCAGCTTGGGTCGTACGAGGGAATACCGGTGGTTCTCTGGGCAGCGAGTAGAGAAGTCGATGATCATGTCCCAGACCTCAAGTGGTAGTCTTTTGCCTCCTTGGGAGGTGATGAGTGCCGGCGAGTAAGACACGACACTTTCGATGTAGGCTGGTCCTAAAAGTGTCCTGTTGAAAAGTATGAGTGGCCGCCACTTCAGCAGATCGCCGACGTCTTCTGGTACGACCGGCCTCATTTTGATCTCATTATGAGGGTTCACTTGAGTAGAGGTTGTGTATGTAGGGCTGTGTTGCAAGAGGTAAGTAACATAGAGTGTTGCAGCAAGGGTGCTGTAGAATATTTTTACTCGTGATGTGACTCAGTGTTCCAAATTCTCACATGAAAGTCGTGTGCAGATATACTTTCAGAGACAGGGCAACCACAAACTTACCGCCAACTGGATACTTTTCATTGGAGCTCGAGAAGTAGAGAAGCAATCTGGGTTTGAACAATACGCCACCAAGGCTCCCAGGGCCCGCTACCTCCCGCTGTCAACCTAACCAGTAGGGTTGTTAGCGATAACCAGGCTGGCCTAAGCTCGTGACCACAAATAACATTTATCAAGCAGCTCTGGTGTAGTGGGTGGAAGTCAGAATGTCCATGGTCCAGTTAAACATCTGCAATATGCACTTTACTTTCATTGTTGCATAGTTTGGCTGGCTATAAGTAAGTGGCCCTGAAGATGGTGCCTGACTTGGTGTCTGTCCACATGGTGACGCGTGACTGGGCCTTCGCGATGACGGTGTACATTGAGCTCAAGAACTATGGTTTCTCAAGCGGTGCCTCTGAAAAGCAGCCAGGCTACCCTCGGTATTAAAATCGCCAAGGAAGATAAAAATGCCAAAAAAAGAGAGTCCATTTGTAAATTGGCTGAGCTTGAAGCAATGATCTCAAGACAATGGGGGTTTGACGGCGCATAAGAATGCCGGTACTGGGAACCAGAAGATAGAAAGCACCCAACCCAAAGTTAGTAAATGAATATGTAGTAAGAGTTCATCAGTAACGCATCTAGCAGCACTTCAATACCAATACACTGATGATGGACAAGGAGCTAGTCCTGTAGGGTATGGTGGGACTTCGCAACTCGATGGCAAGAAAGATAAAGGCTGCCAAAACAAATCTCTCCTCTCATCACCTTACCCTACTACCCATCAAGTTACCACGGCCCGTTCAAACAAGCTTAAACTCATCTCCCCCATCCCGAAAAATGCCTGATCTCTGGGGTGCAGTGCGGGTAAACTCGCCGTCAAACCGGAATGCATTGTTTGAGGCCAACGACGGTTTCTGGGGTACAGGTCAAGACCCCGGAACAATTCACGCAAACTCATTATTCATATTAGTCAATGAGGTGAATAACCCCACAGATAAGCGATTGATGGCGGAGATGAGGGTGTCGTGGAGTAAAATTTGACGCAGAATTTTATGAGGCTGCCTCGATGTATAAAAGAGGTTTTCACCCCAGATTTTTTCGGTGGAGATTGCTGCAAGCCAAGACGGCAGTTAGCTCACCAAGCTTGACAACATCTCTGGCAGTATCTCTGAATGTAGAGAATGCGTTTTTCTCTGGTTAGAAACAGAGTTTGGGGCCCCGGAGTAATCTCGTTGTCCGGGTCGGTCGAGATTTCATCTTGACGCGTAGAGAGTTATTGTTAGGATATTATAACGTGATGATATCCACACGCGCCTTTTCGGTGACGGAGCCTCACGAGATTTCTCACCAATGACACGTTTCATGCACGTAAAAATATCATCAGGGGTCTCATGTCCTACTGACCCACAACCGGCAGATTCTTCCACCACCTTACGACTTTGGGTCAAGCGTCTTCCTTTTGGAACGTTTTTACGGGTTTTTCGTACGCCACTCGGAGCGCGGCTCGCAAACTCCCTTCGGGCCTTTTCTCCCAGAAGCTGGAATTCTCGCCAGGAACAATGGAGTTTCTGAGATCAGATGCTACAAGGGACCGTTGACTCCGGAGTCGGCATGACATGAATGAATTACGAGTTCAAATGGAATAAAAACCTGGAGAAAGACGCTGTTATCTAATCATGACATTAACCGCGACATGGTCCCGGCCCCGATCTTTCGGAGGTGGATACCCCGGATACACCGAGCATGCGCCATGGCTCGCCTTGCGCCGTTTTTCCCGTCACAAAGCTCTTCTAGCCGGTTATTTTCGTTCCTCTTAAATACATTTGTCATGTCTCACGTCCCCCGAAGACCCTGTTTGATCTCTTGTCATTCTTTTCCATTGTTCGTCGGTTGCCTCTTCCGTACATTTCTCAACTCTTCTTCACTGACCCTTCCTTGGTCATATGAGTAGCCACTCTTCTACCCATCGTCCCACCGAACATACTCCTCTACTCACTCACGACACAATGGCTACCACCTCACCCAAGGCCAAGTCCTCAAAACCCGCCAACATGATGGATGATCCTGAGACAGCGGATGATATCCAAGTCTCCCAGCAGAAGCAGCTCGCTACCCAAGGAAATGCTCACTTCCACCGCCTGGGATGGAAGCGTCTCGCCGTCGTCACAATCGTCGAGGCTATTGCCCTCGGCGCCCTCAGTCTTCCTTCAGCCTATCACACGCTGGGCATGTTCCCTGGTGTCTTCCTCACAATCACTCTCGGTCTCGTCTCCATCTTCACCAGCTACATCGTCGGCCAGGTCAAGCTGAAGTTCCCCCACGTGGCGCACTATGCTGATGCTGGACGCCTTCTTCTCGGTCGCTTTGGTTATGAGATTTTCGGTGCCGCCCTTGTTCTCGAGCTTGTCATGGTTGTTGGTTCGCATGCCTTGACTGGTAGCATCGCGCTCATCGACATCAACGGTGGACACGTCTGCTCCATCGTCTTCTCTGCTGTTTCGGCTATCATTCTTCTGATTCTCGCCATCCCTCCTTCTTTCACCGAAGTCGCCATTCTTGGATATATCGATTTCGTGTCTATCCTTGCTGCCATTGGTATCACCGTCATTGCTACCGGAATTCAAGCTAGCGATTCGGCTGGTGGTCTCTCTGGCGTTGAGTGGTCTGCCTGGCCCAAGGAGGACCTTAGCTTCGCCGAGGCATTCGTCGCAGTCAGCAACATCATTTTCGCCTTCAGTTTCGCAATTGGTCAATTCTCCTTCATGGACGAGATGCACACACCAACCGATTACATGAAGTCCATCTACGCCTCGTGCTTTATCCAAATTGCGATCTACACTCTGACTGGAGCCCTGTGCTATGCTTTTATCGGACCCTCGGTGCAATCGCCCGCGTTGCTCTCCGCCGGACCACTTATTTCCAAGATCGCCTTTGGAGTCGCACTGCCCGTCATATTTATCTCCGGTTCTATTAACTCTACCGTGGCCCTCCGATATCTTCATGGCCGTATGTTCAAGGACTCGATTCTGCGATATGTCAACACCCCTATGGGTTGGGTCAGCTGGATCACTCTTGTGACCATCTTCACCATCATCGCTTGGGTCATCGCTGAAGCTATCCCCATTTTCTCTGACTTGCTCTCTCTGGCCTCGGCTCTCTTCGTCTCCGGGTTCTCTTTCTGGATTCCCGGTGTCATGTGGTTTGCCTTGCTCTGCGACGGCAAGTGGTTTTCCAAGAAGAACATGTTGATGAGCTTGGGAAGCATCCTGGCCTTTATCATTGGAATCGTTACACTTGGTGCAGGTACATATGCCACCATTAAAGATATCGTAAGTTGTCTCAACCTTCGCATTTCTGTTCAACAAACTAACGTTTTACCAGATTGACATTACGTCCAATGGCTCTGCTCATGCTCCTTTCACTTGCCGATCAAGCTAAACTGACACGGTGTGACGATACATGTTCCAAAGCGAAATGCATTTTGATATATAATGTACATTAATACAATCTCGATTCTGAATTATATAATCATCCGATGAGTTTTATATATACAGTGCATTCATTACCTGTAGCCGTCGTCATGATCAATTGTCTTGTGACCAACATTGTTGCGTAACCCACCCAACAGCAAATACAATTTGATTCCCGTTGGAAAAAAATGAAAGAAATAAAAAATGAATAAAAAACATTGAAGAACCGTATGAGAGAGGGAAGAAGTCGTGAAACATATTACAAACCTAAATAGTAAAGAGCATGCGTGAAATAATCCACAACATCATTACGTACCACGCGCAACCTTTGTCAAACATGCATCATTAACGAGCTGAAGGATATAGCCACTCTTGGAAGCTTGACCTGCGGCGAACAGGTGATCCAGCTGAACCTTCACTTCCAACACTGGCCCGACGATCGTTACTGTTTCGTCGGACCCAAGTGTTGGTCCAGTCGGATCCGGTTGCAGGAGTCGTAGTAGTCATTACTCTCTGCTTGTAGGCTATTGATGCAGAATGTCAGTAGGATCAAAAGGGAAAGTATTCAGAGGCTAGCACGTACACGATGAATCGTTCCTGTTGGGATCCTCTAGAACAGCCTGGAGCTTGGCCTTGGCTTTCTCCGCAAGGGTTTGAGGTGCCATATTGACTTGTTTTTTAGTCGAGTTGATAACCCTGAAAGATTTTGAGGTTTTGAAACGTTGGACACTTAGGAAAGACAAATGAAATAAGGAGAAAATAGCTTCGCAATCACAAAAGAGGGGAAACGGCTTCTTATGTTACAGCAAGCACACGACCCCGTGACCATCCGTCATCTCGAGGAGATGATACAGGTTGTTTGTCAGCTCTCCCTTGGAGCACATTGCGAATTGCCTATTCCGGTATAAGATAAACTATCACCAAGTGCTTTGCTGTGCCATCTCCGTCAGCAACGCGGGGTAGCTCAACATCAACCAATTATCCAACGACTGATGTTGCGTTGGCTCAAACGTAGTCACCCTCCTTTGAAAGACGGATTGCATGATTGGTTACTAAAATGCTTTATAAAACGGGGTATTTGGATTTGGCTCGGCAGTGTCGAGTACGGGTGAGAATCTGGTTGTTTCTGCTTAGGCTCAACTCAGGATCGCTTGTTGAGCTTGGCAAAGTGGGCTGCTGAATTATGTTAACTCTCAAAAGAAGCCAGTTTGAAATGGGCTGATTCGTACTCATCTGTTTCCTTCTTCATTATCCCTAAGTCGACGCGGATCAAGTAAATACTCAATTCTGCTTCCGAATAACTCCACTCTGTAAGCATCAGATGCAAGTTCCTGCATAAAGATTCGCGCATTTTCCCCTTCTTTAGTCGAGATGGGAAGGTCGGGCTTGCAGACGACAATCTCTTGATTCTCTAACTGCATATGTTGCTCACAGTATTGCCGACGGGAAGCTTCATGTTTGCATATGTATGGGTTTCCTGCCATGTTCACCGCAAGCAAGAAGAAAAATACCTGTCCTTTCTTGACGTCTGTTGCATCTTTGAGTGATGTCGGAAACCTCTCTCCATTTCTTCCAAACGTCGTAGCGGCATAGTCAGTGAACACACTATAAGGTAGTTTTCGAATAAACCACGGGACAATTTCGGGACCAAATTCGAAACATTCCATTAGGCGGTGGTATAGAGCGTTCATTCGGAACACCAAATCCCATCGACTTGAAAACAGCGGATGCGGAAGCTTCCTGTTCTTCCATAGTATGAAGTTCTCGTCAAACAATCCATTCTTAGAAAGCAACAAATACGTATGAGCCTCAATGAAAGCGCCGTCGCGTGTGCCGCCGAACTTTTGCTCTAAGGATTCCGATGTTAACAGCAGTGTGCTTGTCAGCCGTTCCTTTCTCATGATAGGTGAAGCTAGACACAGGCTGTCGAAATTTTCATAACAGTCAAGATAGCTTATAATCATTTCTCATGTTTCGGAAACGAGACGTTCGAAAGGGTCTTCGGTGCCCTGTTCCGATACGGGCGCTCTGAACGGACATGCTGGGTTGACTTTGCGAGCATGAATGTGAGGAGGTTAGAGGGGAGACTTTTGACACAGGGGACCTATTTATACTTGTAAGATCAGGAAGTTTATATTTTGGCAAAGATTCGTGTTCCAATTACAGTTTACATTGCCTGAAGTTTAACCTTGCGGCTCCTTCCATCCATAGTTGACTCACCCACCAAAGTCAAAGTGATGCTCTGCGGGTTCGGCACAGACACTTCCCTATAATTCAGCCTTCAGATGCATAGCTCGAGAATATCAAGGAGGTTATACCTGATGGGATCTTGATTGAGTTACTGGTAGAGCAAACACATCAGACTAATCTTGGTGCCCAAGCAAGGCTATTCTTAAACAAACACCCATCCTTCTTCTCCCTTCTCTTCTGTTGCCTGATCAAATCCGCACTCAAGCATCCTGCCGGCTGCATCTGCTTTCGTTGATTGCTCCCACTGTCGGGACAGTTCCTCTCTCCATTTCCTCAATTCTTCCTCTCGCGCCGCAGCCTTGACCCCAGCCAACACCGACAGTTCAATTTCTATAGCAAGACACGATGTAAATCCCAAGGCACGACTATTTGCTTGGATGAAATACCTGTGACGATGGTACGATATTGTCGGATTAGTAGGACCACAGAGGGCCAAATCTGACGGGGCACAACTACTTATATACGTACTCAAAGGGAAGGGAATTAGCTTTGCACAGCCAAATATTTGACTCAGGTCTGTGGTGAAGGTTCAGCAAATTTGACAAACTTCGGAATTTGGAGTTGCAGAAAATCTAGGTTAATAGGAAGCTTATCACGGTCCAACATCATGCCCCAGAGTCAATCTACACTTCATATTTGTACCTATAACCTGCGGCGTACGGATCGGCTTAGTGAATGATCATTTTGGAGCTTAACCTCGTCATCTTGGTACTGGAGCCCGTGATCATCCTCGTCAAACTTTACGTATCCTTTGCACAGCGTCTCATCCGCCTTCGCTTCGAGGTCTTTTCTAAGTGGGCGGAGGCTGAAACATTAGTGTTGGGCTCCCGTTCTTACGCAGTATATACTTGGTGTTGTCGTCTGGGACATTTTCTTTGTCATCGTCTATGAGACTCAACTTACATAAATTGGTAAAAAAACGCGAGTTAGCGGCCGGTGTTGTTATTCGAAATAAACTTAAATCTAAGCACAATTCTATGATGACCATGATGATAGTGAGTCTTTCAACTTATTCAGGACGTTGTAGAAAGACCGTCTTACCCTACAGAAGTGCCATGAGTCGGCGATTTCTTCTTTCAGCTTGCCTTGGTAGCCGACGCCAAGAACATCGCTTCAGCTAGGATCCGCAGCCCTGTCACTTTAGCTCCCCAAGCCAAACACTCGTTGGCTGGTTTTCATGATCCTAGCCAGCATTGAGGCACAGATCCTTGTATGATGCCTAAATCGTTCCATATTTAACCCAAGGGCAACCAACAAGAGTCCAGCTTGTCCTCGTGTAAAATTAGACCGGCCGCTGATGACGGAAACATAAACACCACCTCATTCCCGGCCCCAACGGCTCCCTCTTGTTCTTTGACGCCATTCACTCTTTTGCAATGGCGACGTTCAGTTTATTACATGCCGCTCTTCTTTTCTGGGTGGCTCTGGCAGCTGCCCAGGGTTCCGACCTGAAGGCTCTCAAACATAAGGGCTGCTATTGGTCGAGACCGACGAATTTTGTTGTTGGTGGATTTTCGAGGACCGAGGTTGAGCGCCAGAAGTGTCTCGACACATGTACCCGACGTGGTCAGCAATGGATTGCGTTCGGTTCCGTCAATTGCTTCTGCAGTAGAACCGCCCCGAGTTATCATCAAGTCGAAAATAACCGCTGCAATGCGCAATGTGTCGGTATTTTGGATGGTGACTGCGTCAAGCAGCCGAGAAACAACTATGACTTTGGAGAGGAGGACGAACTTTACGCCGTTTTCTCCATCTCTTCCATCGCCAAGGACGAAACGAAACGACTGTCATCGCATCACAGACAGGGACCATCGATTCATGCAACCGAATCTAAGCAACTCACGACAAACCAGGGCAAGGTTGGCAAGATCACGGCGCAGGGATGCTATTATATCTCAACGCGCCCATCAATGCGTAGGAAGGTGTTGATTCGAGACGACGACTCCCGTCGCGAATGCGCCAAGATCTGCGCTCAAGATGGAAAGCCTCTTGCGCTTATCAGCGGAAATGCTTGCTCCTGCGGTGGCATGTATCCTGCAACAGATGCCACTGCTGATTCTAGCAAGTGCTACATGCCATGCTTGAGCGATGGTGATGATAGGTGCCAGCGCGATTCGGAGTACAATCCAGCTCGTCATGATCCTTATACCGCCGTTTACGACACCGGCCTTGGCCTTGCTGTTGAGACCGAATCTTCCATCGCTACTAAGTTACGGAATTCTGAGAAAACATCTCTCAAGCATACTGAGCCAAATGGGCATCCCGGACTGGCTTGTTACAGAAAAGTACCCGCAAGTTCCGTATACAAGGTGTTTGCGGCCAATAGTCCTATGCGATGTCATCGCTACTGTCAGCGCAAGGGTCAGGCGTATGCGATCACCTGGGATCAGATCTGCTACTGCAACAACGAATACCCCGATAAGAGAGACGAACTCCCTGACTCTCAGTGTAATATGCAGTGTCCTGGAACAAATCTGTTCAACTGTGGTGGCGACAATGTCGCGTTCAGTGTTTACAACCTCGGCCCTGAGAGGAGACCTGTCATCGAGCCCAGGCCTATAAGACAGATTGAGCGATGCTTCTACGATATCCCTATGACTGCAAGCCGCATACCTCTGGACGCAGGTGCGGTCTCAAAACTCCCTTCATCCTGCATCGACTTGTGCAAAGCCGCAGGAAAAGGTGTTGCATTCATCAAAGGCTCGCAATGCCACTGTGCCCAAGGCTATCCTCGCTCTAGCTCCACAACAGACCTTCGCGAATGTCAGATTCCTTGCGCCGGCAATTCCCAATACTCTTGTGGAGGCTACGGTGTTACTGCAGACACTTTCTCAGCATACAGGACTGGCTACGCTGGTGGGAGATACCGCATCCAGCAAGAACCGAACAACAAGGACCATAGGCAAAAGCCTTATCAGGAGCCGAGTTTAGGCCAGGTTACCTCACATGGCTGCTACAATATGCAGTCTGCTACCTTGACTCATAAGAAACTTGAGAGCATGAACAGTGTTGATCAATGCGCTCGCTATTGCCGACGCGAGGATAAACCTGTCGCGGCTGTTCAGCGTGGTTGGTGCCTATGTTCTGATACATATCCTGCAAAGAGCGCACGGGTCGATGATACTCAGTGTACGAACTGGTGTCCTGGTTGGTCTCGTGAAGCCTGTGGCGGAAGGAGAACTTGGAGTGTTGTGAACACAGGAATCACTACTAACGTAGTGGACGATGAGCTCAAGATCGAGGGAGTCGAGCTATCTTCCAAGGTTCCAAAACGTCCAATGGAGATGGGATTATCGAAACTGAAACCCCATGGCTGTTTCAGTCTTCCAGGCTTCACCTCTTCGTATCCTCCACGCGTTAGCATCACAGGACCTTATCGAAGCTCCAATGGAGATTCTTGCAACCGTCAATGTACTATCAAGGGATATTCTGTTGCACTCCGCCATGGCTCTAGATGTTTCTGTTCCAACAAGGTTCCGGAGGAATCTGCGCGAGTTGCCGACGACAAATGTTGGTTTACTTCTGTCTTCGACACGCGCGAGCAGTGTGGTGGGCCCAATGATGCTTATTCTGTGTACCGTCTTGGTTCCGACCTGATTGACACTGAGGAAAAGGAGGTTCCCAAGGGCGATAACCCCAGTAACTCTCCCGTGGGGAGACCACAGTGTCTGCATCATGGGATGGAGCGTATCTATGAGACTTCATCGTGGACCATCTCCAAAATTGGTGAGGGTGCTCAGAACATCCGAGAAGCATTGGCTGGGTTCCTTGACAAGGCCCAAGATATTTTTGATGCCTGTCTTTGGAGAGTGATGGTTGTTTTCTCAGATGTTATATATAGTTTGGGATGGAGATCTAGCTCAGGTGACGTTGATCTATAGAATATAGCTATGTATAATCTCCTATGTTGTTTTACACGAACCTCCACAGTTCATACTCATGACGTGTTTTTGCTTTTCCTGGGCGTGACTTGCGTTGTCAAAGCGTAACGCATTACAAAAATGAATGACATTATTCTATGATAAAGTTAAGGACATAAACATGCGAAATGTAGGGGATGGTGCTACATCCCCCCCTTATGGTGACACATAAACAACTCTTTCATCGCCTCCTATAGTAAAGAAGAGAACCGTGCATCCATCTGGCACTGCGTCTTCCATATTGTAAGAGAACTGCTGAGACTTTGAATCAACAAGATTTTGTACAGCTATAGTAGCCGATTTTCCTCCATTTGACTGGAAGTAACGCATGAAAACTGACTCGGGGTTTGAAAGATCGTATGCTCGTAGAATAACCATGAAGTGAGTGACGACATCATCCTCATCCACAACACACCAGTCGATATTGACCGCGCGATAATCGACATCGTCGTAAACTCTGTACGTGATTTCGTAACCAGAATTCCCTTTGATACGTAAGTTATCCCAGTAAGCCGCAATGGCCACCAATGGTAGACCATTATCCGGAAATGGGTTGTTGGAGGATTGTACAATGGAGTTATCGAACAAGCTTATCAGTCCATTGACACCAACATATATGGTTTCGCTGGACTCGGTGTATATCCCCACTGGGAATGGGAGAGTAAGTTCTTCGACACCATCCTCGTTGTCTTGGTCTCCACTGAATAGTACTGTTGGGTTGACCAGACAAGACTCGCAAGCACGAGATGGTGGACTAGTGGTAGTGGTGGTCTCGGCAGCTGTAGTTGTCGTGGACACGCCAGTCGTTATGTCTGAAGTGCTCGCAGATTCCAAAGTTGCTGCAGCGCTGGTAGTCTCCATGTCGATGGTAGTCTCTTGGTCAATGGTAGTCCCTATGTCCACGGTAGTACCAGTGCCGGAAGCTCTGACACTAAGTTCCGAGGTTACAGTGTCTATCATTGGTAGTGTCGATATTGTAGCCTCTAGAATGTTGGATGTTGTGCCCTCTGTAGTAAGCTGTAATTCTGAAGATAACGCTTCAGTGGGCAATGCATCAGTTGTCGTTGCTTCATCTGACGGTGTGAATGTAACACCAGGAATGTTTGTAAAAGAAAATTCTTCAGATGTCTCAATTGGTACTGTAGGAAATGCGATCGTTGAAGTATTAGAAAAGCGAAAAGAACTTGTTTGCCCAGGTCGTGTCTGTGTAGGCTCCAGAGACGGAGGAAGAAGAGTCGTGAAATCCACGAGCGTCGTGGCATCGGAGGGATCATTAGAAACAGCAGGAATGGTTGTACTGAAGGGAACGGATGTGTCCACAGAGTCCTCTGTAGGGCGCAGGGTCTGGAGATCGGTTGACGTAGGGGCAGCGCTTACAGACGTTTGCCCGTCTTCGCACTCATCGACTGTTGTCAAGAGTTAGCTTCTGATGACGTCAAAACACATAACAACATACCTCCAACAACAGATAGCCTGACTGATACACATCCAGGTGGTGATGATGCAAATGTGATGTATACTTGACCAGTTCCTGGGCTCTGACAGAAGCCTGCTTCACCGTTGGGCAGGTCAGGGCTGCGGAATCGAAGAAATCCAGCATCACCAGCAAATGTTGTAGCGACAGCCCTACAGGGCACAGTCACCTGCTGACCGAGCAGTTCCTTGAAGTCTTCGCCGTTGTAATAAATAGGTCTTCCGCCGTCAAGAAGGCGTCTGTTGGAGAGGCTAAAAGAAGAAGCGTCCTGGCACACCTCCAAGGCAGAGCCTACAAAGCCCCCAAGCGCTCTCTTCAGAAGGTTTTTTTTTTTTGAGTTATCAGTGTCTGGTACGATGCGGAAGACAACGAGCTGGTCTTCAGGCCCGGGCGCTCTCGTGGGATCGGAGTTCGCAGTACTCGTATCGGTTGCGGCCGAGGTTGTGATTAACTCATTGAACTCATCAGAAAGAGACTGGGAAGATTGAAGAGTCTCAGTCAGGTCGAGGGATGAATCGATCACGGACTCGAACGTCGTAGAAGCTGTCAAGGCAGCATCAAAAGTCTTCGATGTGCTGTTCGCACCGTTTGTAGGCACAGAACCCGTGGTATTCGATGAGATAGGGACGAGATACATTGATAAATATGTTACACAGACTGTATCTGGTTCTTTGACAACATATTGAGCACCAGTTCGTGTAATGAGACCTGACAGCAGTAACGAAATGAGTCGCCGTGACATTTTGCTAGGTACGAAGATAAGCAGCTTACCAAGAGAGGGCGCAAGACACGAGGCATCGCATATTTGATTTCTTTTCTCCATTATCCACTATCAAGGGAGAATTTTCTCCGGCTTGTGATGTGAGGAATGGAAACACTTGAGCGCTCAGGAGTTGAGAGTCGCTAGTCGGTATGTATATCTGCCTACCAAGGGAGTAACCTCTGTCGATGTCTCGGCTTGGACTGGATTCAAATAAGGAAGCATTATGGATCGTATCTCGATAATATGCTTCTTTATCAAGTGAGACATAGCATTGTAATTATTACTGGTTAATAAACGGGACTCCTTTCCTATCCTTACAAGCTCATTCGCAATACCTCTCCTTACATCCAAGTTGGAGACTCGAATACGCTGGAGTCTAACCCATGACGTTCAAACGGGGGAATATTCTGTTAGATATTCGTTTTGAATTGATGCTACATATATTGATCAAATTTGCTGCATGCAGTTGTAGGGAAAATATTAAGGCTAGGTATTTGCGTGTCTCGAGAGCCTCGGGGCGACGCATTGCCGCGTGGAAATGAACCAGCTGTACTCACATCGTTTGTCTCAATTGGGCACGGGGGATATTGATCTAAAGAATATCTTCTATAGTTCTCGTGTTTATACAGCGTTACGCAGGGTTGGGTCCTGATTTACAGACATGACCAACGGAAGCAGTAAGAATGGTGAATTGTTCAACGTGAATATCTATAGCCAGCCAAACCCTGTATTATTATTTTCAATATCTTTATAAATTCGATCAGTAAAAAGTCAAGGTAGTACGTCCATCCCATAACCTTTTATCCCGTCCTACACTTCCATGAACACACAATCCATAAAAGATGACCCTTTGAAAGCTTCCAAGACAGTAGAAATGCAATGCAAGCTTGCGAGGTGATTTCCATTTTCCCTCACAAAACGTCTTATAGATTCTCCCGTCATACTCAAACTCAGTGACCCGTTCCATACCCATTCTGAGCATCCGACAAAAGTCGTTCTCTCTCATCATTGGCCTCCATCTCAACCTTCTTCTCGACAAAGACTCTACCTTTAACTGTGATGAAGACGGTCAAAATAAGACCTACTAGGGCGCCAACAGCGCCCAAAGTAGCGTTGACGGGCGTTGGGTCATCGTGCAGTGGACCATGCGTGAGCGCGTCGAGTCCAGACTGGATAAGCTGTGTGATTCCGGAGATGCAAGTGATCGTTCCGTAGATGCGCCCGAACGTAGCGAAACCAAAGACTTTGGTGGCGTAGTCACTAATATAGTCGTCAGTAACTAGAGTTGGTCAGGCAATTGAAAGAGTACTTACGAGACTGCAGAGTAATAAAGAGGGCGGAAAAACACGAAAGCAACGACTGTGAAGTATCCCGCCATCATATTCGGAATACAGTTCAGGACGCCAATGACGATAATGAACACCGTCAAAACAGAAAAGGTGGTAGGTACACTCAGGTTGTTGAGCAAGATTCCAATGAATGGCGTCGCAGCGACGCCTCCAATAGGCAGAGCAGCATCAAAGAACTCATTGATGCGTTCGGCGGCCTTGTCAGAGCCCAACATGTATCGATACTGCGATCTGACACCAGCGATGAAGTAGTTCATGCGAATCATTTGGAGAATCGTTAAAACAAGAATGAGAATAAACCAAGGAGTCGTCATCTGTTTGTGAGCTGGCATCCCGTGGAGAACACCCCAGACACCGCTGGCTTCCTGTCGGCCCTCCTCCTCTTTGACGCGTTCGCCTCGTTCTTGGCTATCACCTGCGAGTTGCTCGATCTTCTCAAGCTTGGCTTTTCTGTGGTCGGCTCGAGCGCTTCGGACGCGGGTAAGTTCGTTTGTATCGTCGATCTCTTCGTCCGATTCGTGAACATCGCGGGTGCGGTCTTGAGCATGCTCAATCTTCTTCTCGAGTTGAGGGAGGGTATGGTACGAGTGCGCTGGCATCCACAGAAACTCAGCCAAGAAAATGGCTACTGGGACAGAAATGTAGCCGTAGAAGAACTTGTCAAGTGAAAATGATCCACCGGATGCTTCGTAAGCCATGCGATAGAACAAAAACACTGCAGCTGAGGCATCAAATGCCCCGGTGACAAGCGCGACAATGAGTCCAGAATATTTCGGAAACGCGTTTGCGAGCTGGAAACTAGAAACGAAGATGAATGTGCCACCGAAAGCTAGAAGAATGTTGCCAACGAGATATCCATGGAAGCCGGGATGCGAGAATGAGATGGCCATCATTAGCGAACCGAGGGTGAGCAGAACACTCGAGACGAGCCAACACACTCGTCGACCGAAGCGATCGAGCACAGCGCCAGCGAAAAGAGAAGATACATTCGCCGAGATTGACGCTGAGATGAACAAAAGGTTCAAGCGCATGTCTTGCTCAGCGCACGGGATCCGGTAATCCACCACTGGGCAGAGTTCGGAATAGATGCCCTCCTTGACGAGAATTGGCTTGAGGGCTGCGAAACCAAAGACGATGCCTGCTGCAAACCAACAAGCTATTATACCAGTCGCAACCTGAACTGAAAAGAGTCAGCGACGTGTCTCAATTGATCCAATGTTGTATTGCTTACCATAGCGCTTGAGGTTGGAGACCTTGTAAGCAGCAATGTTTGGCAATTTCTGAACCACCTCAACAGGCGCAAAACTCAATCGACGCCATTCTGATCGATCACCGCTTTGATCGCATTCATCCCCAGGAACAAGAGTATTTCCCGTTCCAAAATCAGGTGAAACATTCGGATGACTCGGACCTTCGTAGTTGGGATTCGCTGGGCCTTCGTAATCAAAGCCCTCAGTCTGGGTTACATGCTGAGCGAGAGACATTTGCGCGTGCGTCAAAAAAAGTAACTACCCAAGCACAAAGTAAACCAAACAAAAAAAAGTTTACTGAACACGAATTGAGTTGATAAAAACGTAATTAATCCGACAGAGTAGTATTTATTTCCAGACTCTTGAGAAATTGCGGTCAAGATCAGCATATTTCGGTCGCTTTCTGCCGTGTACCGTTCATTGCAGGTGACGTCAACCAGATCTCATTGTCGGAGCATGTCGTTATCGGGCGATAAGACTTTTCTAGTCTCGGGGATACAAGCGAGGGTATTCGCAGACTGTGAGACCGTGGAATCGCATCGAATCGGGGAGCCTCAGGCATTTGTTGTTTGACGCGACACGCAATTCCATGTTTGCTTGCCGATGTGAAGTTTCGCGAAGCTTCCCCGCCAGGGCCACTGCAGGGCATTGTACCATTGATGTTACCCTACACCAGCCGCATTATGTTTCGCCGCAATTGAATTGCCAGATCTGACTGGTCAATCGCTCTGACGACATCCGTAGCTAATTGGTTGCTGTTGTGCAGTCGCTTAATTGAATTATGTTACCAAGTTCGGCATTTTGATATGACTGGTAAAGAAAGATGGGTGTAATGTTACGCTTTTGATGGCAAGCATCAATCCTCTTCTCTTCGATGAGAGATTACCGGCAGCAAAGTTTACGTGGAGAGGTGGATGATTGCCAAACCTACAGTATTTTGTGTGTCACGTCGATGCACTTTAACAGATAATGTTAAGGATCAAATCGATCCCTAAAAATTAAATGCATTACAAGCTCACTGGACTCTATCGGTTGAAGCGGCTTTCTTTGAAGGCTGAAATCGAATTCTTTCATTACTCACAGTATCCGATTAGCCTAAATGGCTTACATCGTCTTCCTCATGACGATGCAGTTTATTTTCTGGGCCGTTGAATCAGCCTATTTTATGGAATCGGCAAGGTTGAGTTGCATCAAGACCCCTCATTCTGCAGGTTCAATGCAGTCTTTGACAAGATCGTCATAATACCAACAAGGGTAGAATCTAGCGCTCGAATCGGCATCATCAATCGCGAACAATTTGTTTCCGGGGATCGTAATTCAGCCGTTTTCTCCCCCGCATTTGCCTGAATGAATCTATCTCATGATCGACGGCACCAAAAGTGCATATATAATGCGGAGAAGTCCTTGTCATTGAAGTGATGTCGGGTGTAACCAGGACGATATTAATTCAGACGCTCAAAATGCGCTTCTCTTGGCTATTGTGCCCGCTTCTTGCGTTGGGAAGTGCTCTTCCAGGAAAGAAGACGGACGTTTCGACTTACACCAACCCGGTCCTTCCAGGATGGCACTCAGACCCATCATGTATCCAAAAAGACGGCCTCTTTCTCTGTGTCACTTCAACTTTCATCTCGTTCCCAGGTCTTCCCGTCTATGCCTCGAGGGATCTAGTCAACTGGCGCCTCATCAGCCATGTCTGGAACCGTGAGAAACAGTTGCCGGGCATTAGCTGGAAGACAGTGGGACAGCAGCAAGGAATGTACGCACCAACCATTCGATATCACAAAGGAACATACTACGTCATTTGCGAGTACCTAGGCGTTGGAGATATCATTGGCGTCATCTTCAAGACCACCAATCCCTGGGATGAAAGTAGCTGGAGTGACCCTGTTACCTTCAAGCCAACACACATTGACCCCGACCTCTTCTGGGATGACGATGGAAAGGTTTATTGTGCCACTCATGGCATCACACTGCAGGAGCTTGATCTAGAAACAGGAAAGCTTAGCCCTGAACTGAACATATGGAACGGCACAGGAGGCGTATGGCCCGAGGGGCCTCATATCTACAAGCGCGACGGTTACTACTATCTCATGATTGCCGAGGGTGGAACTGCCGAAGACCACGCTATCACCATCGCTCGAGCCCGCAAGATCACCGGTCCATATGAAGCATACAAGAACAACCCGATCTTGACCAACCGCGGAACATCTGAGTACTTCCAGACTGTCGGTCACGGTGACCTGTTCCAAGATACCAAGGGCAACTGGTGGGGTCTCTGTCTTGCTACTCGCATCACAGCACCTGGAGTCTCGCCCATGGGCCGTGAAGCCGTTCTATTCAATGGTACATGGAATAAAGGCGAATGGCCCAAGTTGCAACCAGTGCGAGGTCGCATGCCTGGAAACCTTCTCCCAAAGCCGACGCGAAACGTTCCAGGAGATGGACCCTTCAATGCCGACCCAGATAACTACAACTTAAAGAAAGCTAAGAAGATTCCACCTCATTTTGTGCACCATCGAGTTCCAAGGGACGGCGCCTTCACTTTGTCTCCCAAGGGTCTACATATTGTGCCCAGTCGCAACAATGTCACCGGCAGTGTGTTGGCTGGAGATGAGATTGAGCTCTCGGGGCAGCGAGGCCTAGCCTTCATTGGACGTCGCCAAACGCATACTCTGTTCAAGTACAGTGTTGATATCGACTTCAAGCCGAAGTCCGACGAACAGGAAGCTGGAATTACCGTTTTCCGCACGCAGTTCGACCATATCGACCTCGGCATAGTTCGTCTTCCTGCAAAGCAAGGGAGCAACAAGAAGTCCAAGCTGGCGTTCCGATTCCGGGCCACAGGAGCTCAGAATGTTCCTGCACCAAAGGTAGTACCGGTTCCCGATGGCTGGGAGAAGGGCGTGATTAGCCTCCATATCGAGGCAGCAAACGCCACGCACTACAACCTTGGAGCATCAAGTCACGGAGGGAAGACTCTCACCATAGCTACAGCATCAGCAAGCCTTGTGAGTGGAGGTATGGGCCAATTTGTTGGTAGCTTACTCGGGCCTTATGCTACCTGCAACGGTAAAGGATCTGGGGTGGACTGTCCCAAGGGAGGCGATGTCTATGTGAGCCAATGGACCTACAAGCCTGTGGCTCAAGAGATTGATCACGGCGTATTTGTCCGATCGGAACTGTAGTTTAGGGTTGTAGCTTAGACTTGAAGAACAATGTTGTCTGTCGAAGCGCAATCGAAGCTCAGCAACTGGATGTGCTGTGCTATTATTAGTGACACGTGTGACGGGAACCAATCTCACTGGAGGGATTCTCCCTAGCTTCCATGTGGCCCCTCTCCACTCAGATCTGGCATGCAAGGGCGATGAACGGTTATTGCAATGCCGATTTAACGGGGCGACAAAATCGCCGAATGTTGACGTAAAGAGCCACGAAGGAATTCTCTTGCGGTAGGTTGATTGCTTGATCGAACTTTCTGACCTTTTGGCTCTTCAATATGTCCAGCACTGTCCAGAAAGCTAACAACTCATGTGAATGTGGCGTTGGTCGTGAAAAAGCTAATCTTATGTCCACGTCAAGCTTTGAGCTTATCACAATGTGCCTTTCTTGCAGTGACGTGACACAATGCCGAACCTCAAAATACATACCGCCTTTCTGATACAGTGATACAGCAATTGGCTTTAGGCCGCAAAAGGTTACGCCGAAACGATACCCTTATCTCAGTGGCGATGGTGTCTTAGTGGCCTCCTCTTCTAACCGTATTCGATCATTCCGACGGTCCAGAACACAAACGCTCAGTAGCGACTTTGCCTGCAAATTCTTTTCCCATTCATTTTAATTCCCATATTTCTTATCTGTCACCCTCTAAACACTTTATCTTTCACCAAGCTCTTTATCCAGCAACAATGGAGTTTCAAAAACCCCGATTGCCGCCAAAGGCACCAAGAAGTACACTAAAGCCCTCCAATGTCGTCACTCACGATCTGGACTTTTACGTACATCTGAATCTGGTTCCTGACCAAGACCCCTGCAAGGGCAGATTACTTCGAGCCACGGGCCCTATCCGAGAAGGAACCGTTCTTCTCGTAGATGTACCATATGCTGTCGTCCCTTCTGTGACGTCCAACGAACCGCTTATTTGCAGCAATTTGTCGTGCTCTCGCCGTGTCCCGCAGAATGGCCGCGCCGTCCGTTGTGAGCATGCTTGTTTCAAGGATGTTGTCTGGTGCAATGTTGCATGCCGAGCGACGGATAAGGCCCGACATGACTTTGAGTGCTCTTGGTTAAAGAAACACGCAGAGCCGCTTCGGCAAAAGGAGGGCGAGTACAACTTCGCCACGGTCTGGCATGTTGTTCGTCTGCTTGCCACGTGGAATGTCGAGTTACACAGCGGTAACGTCCTTGCACCACAACGACATCCGTGGGAGGCCCATTTCCTACGTGGCTGGAAAGCCGTCGACATGTGTTGTGCGTACCTTGACTCGTGGCCCGAGGAGCAGGTTACACATTGGAAACGATTGGTCCATGAGTACCTGAGTGATGCGGCTGTGCTACCGCCCCTGCTAAGTGCCGAACAAATGCTTTTGCTATTATGCAAGGAAGAGACCAATACCTTTGGGCTGTATCCAAGGGCGACTGGCTCTCAACCTATGAACCACAATGCTGCGCCAAGAGGTGAATCGTACGGAATGGCTCTGTATCCTCGCGCTGCCCAGTTTAACCATTCTTGCCTACCAAATGTGAGCGAATAGACATTATGAAAAGCCCTCGTGAATGCGCTACTGACAGCTCTCATAGGTCACTCATAAACCCGACGGACAGGCGCGAATGGTCTACACAGCAGCACGCAACATCTCAAAGGGCGAAGAATGCATGATTACCTACTTTGATCTTACAACACACAAAGACCTCACAAGTAGACAAAATCATACACAAGAGCAGTTTCAGTTCAAATGCACTTGCGAGAGATGTCTGACGGAAGAAGCAGAGGAGAATATTGAGTGTATGGACTCATTACCATTTGGTTTTTGAGAGGATGTGTATGGAAAGGCGTTTGGGGTCTGGGAAATGATTATACAGCAGGAAACCTGAATATGTTTTGTATGAAAGTATGCTACGTTATAAAGTTTGAGAGCTGGAACTCAAGCGTGAACCCTGTCCTATTAGCTGTGTGTTCTGTTTCAGCCCTATAGCCCTTCAATGGCTAAGGTTGCGCTTAGATACCGTTATCATTGTAACAGCTACCACCTCGGACAATGAAAGAACCCCGATGCGAAAACGAACGAAAACTGATGAATTAATCATCAGTTGGATCGAGGTTCCAGCCTGCGCTTTGATTCGCTGCGGAGTTTGCTTCGTGGGGTGGCGGAGCGGATCAAATGATGTGATAACGTTATCTCAGCATTTCGGGCGAAGAACGGACGAGATTAGGACAAAAACCCAGCAACTACCCATAATCAAGTATCCCAGTAGTAAGGTGGAGAATCAGCTGGCTAAGACCATGATCGACTTCTAGCTGGTCAACCACAGAATGTCGGGGGTGAAGTTGGGCCGTCCGAGCTATGACAGGCTGAGCTTAACCCCCTCGGACTTGCTTTTGATCCGATCATGTCATGGTAGTTTTGTTGGCTCAAGATCCTTCGACTATAGTGGAGCAAGTCGTTTGTATACAAATGCTCGACGGGAAGACAGCATTGAGCCCTGAGCATGAAGTATACCATCTTCTCATCAACATGAAGGTTCTCGTCGTCCTTGCCCACCCGGAGCCCCAGTCTTTCAATGGATCTCTCTTCCAAATGTCCGTTAACGAGCTTAAAGCTCAGGGCCATCAAGTGCAAACCTCAGACTTATACTCAATGAAATGGAAATCCAATATCGATCGTGCAGACTTTCCTGATCTCTCAGCCGATGCCCGTCTCAAGGTTGCATACGCATCGAGGGATTCATACGTAACAGGAAATCTTACAGACGACGTCAAGATCGAACAAGAAAAGCTTCTTTGGGCTGACGCGGTCCTGATTCACTTTCCCCTCTGGTGGTATACCATGCCTGCTATTCTCAAAGGCTGGATTGAGAGAGTGCTCTCCATGGGCTTTGCATATGGAGTCGGCGAGCAGAGCGAGAAGCATTATGGCGATAGATATGGCGAAGGAGTGTTTGCCGGAAAGCGAGCAATGCTTGTCGTTACTATCGGGGGTCGTCCAGAGCACTACTCGGCTCGCGGAATTGCTGGACATATTGACGACTTGCTCTACCCTATCAACCATGGGGTGCTGTACTACCCCGGATTCCAGGTTCTTCCATCTCATATCATCTATCAAACGGACAGGCTGGACCAGGCTGGTTTCGAAAAGGAGGCAGAGAAGCTCCGTGGAAAACTGAGGCATTTGGATACCATAGAGCCTATACCTTACAGGCCGCAAAATGGCGGCGATTATGAGATGCCGACCTTGACTCTGAAACCCGGTCTGGAGGGGAAGAACGCGACGGGGTTCTCAATTCATATTCGCGACGGCGGAGCAGCTGAGGGCAAGTGATGGGAAGCTTGGGTTTACCCAGAAGAAGACAAATATAGGAGATACATAAGCAATGGAATAGGAAAGGAGATATAGATGACAATAGAATCTACTTGGAAGTCTTAATCTACCCCAAAATGGCTTTTGTTTAGGGGTAGAGCAAGACCTGCTGGCCCCAAGCTGAAGCCTTCTCTGCAACAGTGACTGCACTCTCCCATTCTTCCATAGAGAAGCCCTTCTCTACAATCTCATGCCCAGCTTCCTTGCCCAGTTTGATAACTCCTGTTTCAATCATCTTGACCAAGGATACCAACTCCTGGCGCGTATACATGAACTGCGCTTTGATCGTGATGTTGCGAACCATGAGGCTAGCATAGTTGATCTTAATATCGAACATCATTCCCAGAAAGACGACACGACCGAAAGATGTAAGCGAGCTTATGGAGATGTTAAGGTGATGATGTGAAGCTGTCGCCGCAGGCGGAGAAACGTCGATGTAAGCATCAGCGCCTCCGGGTACAAGTGCGCCAATGGCCTCAGCATCCTTCTTCTCATCACCAGTGAGCTCAAGAGCAGTGACGCGATGGTAACGAGAAGTGAGGGGTTTCAGTTTAGATGCTGAGCGCGAAAGTGCAATCACACGGCAGCCGATCTGGGCAGCCAACTCAACTACAGCACCCGAAAAGTGTCCTGTAGCTGGAGCAACAATAACAGTCTCGCCAGCTTGGAGATTGGCAGCTCTGATACCGCCGTATGCGACCGAGAGGCGCTGGATGTAGCTCAGGTCTCCATAGGAGTAATCCATCTCATTGATGAGAATCTTTTCATTCAGAGGAATGACATTCTCCGTGGCAACAACAGCGACGTCTCTCCAGAAACCCTTCCAGAGGTTGAACAACTTCAAGTCAGCTTCAGGGCCACCACCATCATGAATACCGAGCAGGACTCGGGTATTAGGATCATCTCTTGCCGTGATGAAGTTGTTCATGTAGACAAGCTGACCAGGTTTAAGAGTGACAGCATCGGGCCCGACGGATACGACGCGACCAACACCGCCGTCTCCGGGGTTATATGGGGGCTGGAAGGAAAGAGGGCTGTTCCCTTTGAAGCCTTCGCGTTGATGAGGGCGTACGGGGGTGCTGAGGACACGGACAATGACTGATCCAGGAGGGACAGTTTTGGGAAGACGAGTCTTCTCGAGCTTGAGAGGTTCGTTGAAGGCGGCAAGTACGAGGGAGGTTGAGAACTCCGGAACAGCTTGGTCGCCCATTTTAACGATGCGTTGGTGATAGATGGTTGAGTTGGATATGGAATGAATCGCTGGCGGGATACAGAACAATTGTTGAGAGAGGCAGCAACTCTTCTTATAACCGTCCCGGCGTTGTCAGCTTCCTGTTTGAGGTTTCCAAGACTCAAAGAACCTCTTATCAAAGCATTATCTTGGCGGATATCAACTGTTGCGCGTCTTGGCGCAGCGTCGGATTTAAAGTCGGACATGTTAGTTACCCAAAAAGGTAACCATTAGAACCGACAACTCCGAAACCCCACTATATCTCACCATTCATGCAGAACATGTAAACAGCACAGCCCTAAACGCCGATGATTGACTATTCAGTGGTTGATTTGTCATACTCCTCATAGTTTGTCAGAAAGTTCACCGAGCCCTAGGTCTTGTTAGTGGCGCATCTCGGTATGTGAATTTATGCACCAACCCAATCTGGCGTTGGAGCGATGTTCCAACAAACATCATCGTGTCTTAACCCGTAAGCGCTAAAGCATTGCAATAGGGCACTTTCCTGGTTTGAGTCAGAGGTGTTTGAATATATGGGACGCTCAATCGAGGTTGACAAATGGATGTCTGCCAGAAGGACCTGAAGCAGTCGCGAGCTTTCAAGGGCGTATGAAGAGACACACGATCTCGTGGGCCACAGCTGTGCTGCCGTTTCTAGTGTGTGGATGATGTAGCCCTTTTGGCTTTGCCTGCAATACTTCAGTCAAGGTTGGTATCCGCTTAAATGTAGACTTACGGTAAGTTGGGGCAGCCGAAAAACTCCAGTGGTGCCATTATCATGGCTATGAAGAAATCATTGACGGGTAAGTTAGCCTTTACTTGTAGATCTTTATGGAGTATTCCCCCTGGCTGCATCTCTTGATCAATCTCTATGTATACTTCAATAGATCTTAGTGCATTCTTGCGAGACATGTCGAGCGCAGTTTCGCAGTATCTATTCTCAAGGCTCATGATATTGAGGAATGGACGATATATAAGCGCTATTCCTGTGTTGTAGATGAGCTGAAATAGGACACGTTGCAAAGCGGTCACAGTAGTGTTTGTCAAACAAGTATCCTTGACGGAATGCACTCGGAGGCAGGGCGGAATCGATCTGTACCATGCTTCAAGCTGCGATTTGAGGAAGAGGGCGTCTTTATAGTTGCAGGTCTTGAAACCAAGGGCATGGCAAATGATGCGTCTTAGAATTGGCAACAGTTGGGACATGTATACGCAGGGGAGCGCAGCATGGGCCTCTGTCACTGGACTAGAGAAGACAACCTTCGTTTCCTCATCAAACTCATCATCTGTTACATTCGTTGGATGGCTGATAGAGTGCGTATCTTCGTGTATCAGTGGCGGTAGTCCATGCTCAAGAGAGAGCAAGACGTCGTAGTATTGGAGATAATACCAAACGCGCCGTCTCATTTCGACTTGAAAAGGCTTCAGAGCCTGTAAGAAGTCGCCTCCATCCACATGATAACACCGCTGTTGCGCAACACGAACAGTCAAGGCATGAAGCTGGGACAGACTGATTTCCCTGTCCCCTTGATAAAAACATCGTGCATGAAGCTGCATAGCCAAGGCTTCAACTGAGAATTCAGTGGCGGTGTTGTACTGTCCGGTTACAAGACATCGGGCTGACATGGAGATAAATGCCGAAGACTGGTGATGGCTTCTCCTATCATCAGGTATGATGGCACCAACCGCGAGGACTGAGAATAGAATGCTTGCCCACAGAAGGTTCGCAGATTCGGGGTTGTTCCAAAAGGCTTCGTACTGTCTGCGGAATTGGCGGATGTGAATGAAGGGTACGGCAATTTGTCTTGCGTTGAGGTAAGTCAAGATAATACTGTCAGAATCCTGGCGGGAAGGCAAAGCTGCCAGAATATCTTCCGAGGTAGCTTTGGCTAGAGATCCAAAAACGATATCTGGTGGTTGGTCCAATTTCGGAGCTGCCACAGCCCTGTAATTATTGCCATTGATAGCCTGCCGAATGCGGTCCACTCCCGCGACTAGTTCATCGCAGGACGTGGTCACTTGGTCCTGGTTAGGCTGACTGAGGAGACTCTGGAGGAGGCTCTGCATCTGTCTAAGCTCGTTCTGGACTCGACTATCACCACGATTGGCCAGCGAAGCAGGCGGTGGTCGTGAAGCTGGCTCTAGGTGACATGAATCCTGGACACCACGCTTCTGACAAGGGCCGCATGGTTGTTGTCTGTCGCATTTCTGCTTGCGCGCACGACACGCTGAGCAAGATACAGCGGGTCTGTTCCGCTTGATCCGTGGAGTTTGGGATACACGGAACTTGGTGATGTGGCCTGACAGACTCTGATTTGTCATTTTTCACGAATCGATTGGGTCGGGTTAGGAAGTACCAAGGTTGAGGTAGGCCAGAGAGATCATGAAATCGTCGAGGTTGGTGTCTGGAGCAATATCACCTTGTCTGCTCGTGCTTCATAAGGTGGTGGGGTTTTGGTTAATCCTTGCCCTCTGATTGACCCGCCAGTATGCGCTAAACCGCATCGATACAGCCCCTGAATGTCGCCGATATCAATCTTAGTCCGAGTTATTCCAAAATGTGTACTTGTCCCAGAGCTTGAGTCGATGGTTCAGTAAAATATACAGTGGTATAATTATGCCCTAACTAGTAGTCGCTTGGTATGGTGTAGATAAAGCCCAGCCTGTAGTCTACCTCAAAGCTATTTAAAGTGGTCGTTCTAAGTGTATCACTACCTTGGCTCAGCAAACTTCATCCAAATGGGATCTTCAAGGACCCTCTCCAACAACGCGCCCTCAGTGCCAAACACAACCTCGACACCACCATCTGGCAGAGTTGGTAGCACAACGTGACATCCGGGGAGGATACTTGTGTTGGGACATCGAATAGCCTCAATCCTATCTCCAAATAGCCCACCCCATTCCACAGTTGCCAAATCAAACTCAGCCCATGAAGTTTGCACAGAAGACTTTCCGAGTACGTCCAAGAAAGCTGTTGGAACTAGTCTCGTCACATCCTCCAGTTGGTCGACAAGCGTCACAACATCATCTGTGAATTGGTTGTTGAGGCGCAGTAACATCTCTTTCCGGATGAGTACAGCAAGGTCGGCAAGGCTCAAACTGCTCAGAATGTCGCGAACTGGTGCCGAGACGGAGATGTACTGCAGAAAGCAGCCTAGAGTTTGAGGGTGGATTTGAGGATCGGTACGCTTACGACCATCTACAGCAATGTTGAAGACAGACTGCGGATTCTCGCCGTCCTTGAGGCTGCTGACAGGAGCTTGAACAGCGACTGCAGTACGCCACATCAGAGCTGAAAAGGCATCATTGGTGGAGATCCATTGTTGATCTGTGGGTTTAGTCGTATGGACAGGCGATGCTTCAGCTTTGAGGAAAGCGAGGGCCGATGGAGAAAAGTAGAAGATTCGGCCGCGAAAGGTCGTACTGAGCATCGCGGGAGATGCCCCAGTAGGAGTAAAAGGCAAGACTGTATACTCGGGATGGTCCTCAGCTCGTCCTTTGTTCCGACCTGAGTGCTTTGTAACATGCTCCCGGTCAAAAAGCATGGCATTATCGACAACAACTGGAGCTGGTATCTCGAGTCCTTGGATCCGACGGCACTCTTCGGCCCAGATCTTGGTCCAGGTGAGATAAGTAGTGGCATCGCCAACCATATGGAAGACGCACCATCCGATGAGAACACCGCCGCGGATGAAACTGGCTTGTGCTAGAGAAATATGAATTGGCTTTTCTGGTTGAGGCCACAGAGGTCCGGGCATAAGCAGATCAGCGTCGAATGCTGAGATTGGGAAATATTTGGCCTTTAGCTCTTCATAAGTCCATCCATACGACTCTGGATCTCGTAAGTCTCTGACGCTCATACTTCCAATCTGATCATGAGGCAGCTTCTGCAGCTTGAGGACATTCGCCTGCTTTGCATCAAGGTCAGGTACTGCCTCAGAAGCCATGACGCCGATCCTCTGGCAAGCAGCTTTGTAGCCGCCTTTGAGAACTTCAAAGACCTCATCAAGATCATAGCTATCATTCAAACGTATGGGGAAAACATAGCGGAGGTAGCCGCGTGGCCCAACACGCTCAATCGCTGTGAGCTCGGGGACATCGCTTAAAGTGGACATGTTGGTAGCCGAGGAAAGGATCTGTGACTTTGGAAAAAGAAATAATGCTCAAGGAATTGAAAATGGGGAACGGGGATGTTAGAAAGACTGGCATCACTGAATGTATTTATGTTACATCAACTGGCGACAGGCATGATACTCTGTTGGTTGACCCCTGACAGTCGACCCTCCAGGACAAGTTGCTGGACGGGGAAGAAACTCCGGTAAGTTGATGCTATCACTATCCCAGGAGTAGCTATTACGTAGCGAGCTGAAGAGACATTATGCAAGGTTTAAGAAAAACTCCCCTTTGCCTCAAATAATTGAGTTCTATAGCAACAGTTCCTCTGGAGCATATCTATATAAACGTCATTCCAACTTAGCACTGTCATGCAGGTTGATTGAAAACCCATTAGAGTCAAGTCATGTCGGGTGAATTAGTCGCAGGACCATCTTGGCAATACTACACTGAGCCAGACATCAACATTTCTTTGTAAACCAACCAACACAGCCAACACAAGAGGAATAATATCCTCAGGGAATAGAACCCGGAGATGGGTAGTGACCCCAGTCCTGTTGCAAGGTTCCGAGTGGTCAGGCGGAACACGGTCCGATACACGCTTGTGGGAACAAGGCGGAAATGCTCGGATAAGTTTTTGGTTGGCGCGGATGTAAGGCTATGTAACATCAGTATCCACATCTCGAGAAACTCCTTCAGGTCAGTGATGATACGTAAGAGGCATTGAAAGTGCAAGGTTGCATGCATATGATGAAGCTGCATCGTAAGATACACCTGTCTTGCTTGGCTTGCTCTTATTTCTCTTTGCAGCAGAATAGAACAGCTCCACATGCCAATCTTCTCCAACACATGTTTAAAATCCAATAATTCACAAAAGCTATCTCTCGTTAACTACCTCTCTTCTTTACATACTCAGCGAACGAATATAAAACGCTACACACGATGGAACCTCCACTTGATCCTCGAATTATCGCCATCGCTGGCCCTCTTCCGCCGGACATCGATCTCACTGCAAATACTGCAACCTCTGACCGAGCAGCTATCATCACTGTACTCATCCTCGCAATAATAGCTATCTCACTTCGATTTTTCGCAAGAAATATCCAGCGAACCAAAATACACTGGGATGATTGGGTTATCATTATATCTATGGTAATACTAAATCTCCCCCAACTCCAGCTTCCAGAAAGACCAAGGGTTAGTAGCTAACAAAGACACACTTAAACAGGCGCTTGTAGGAGGGACTGCAGGGCTAGCCATAGCAGGTATGCTGGCAATACAAGCACGTGGAAGCCTTGATTATACTAACGATTGTCAGGGGGTTCTTACGGCGCGGGCAAGCACATATGGGCCGTCAGCTTGACTGACCTCCAACAGATCTACAAGGTAGACGAAGAGTCTCTCAATCAATGCTTTCATATATCTAACGATATTAGATACTGTTTGGATACACGTTTCTCTACGCGGCCTCTTGCTCTGCCATCAAGATCTCGATTCTTCTTTTCTACGGCCGCATTTTCCCCACGGCGGATCTTCTTTTCGGCCTCTCCATGAAATTCGGGTACTTTCTCTCTATATCATATCCCATTGTTATTTGGGTGACTATGGGAAATGCCTGCAGGCCATTCGAGCACTTTTGGACACAATTTGCTGGCACAAAAGGCACTTGCATCGATATCAACACATTCTTCCTCGCCCTTGGTATCGTGAATATGATCAACGACTTTTATATCTTGCTTATACCTATACCGCATATCTTCAGACTCCAAATGTCATTAAGAAAGAGAATCGGTGTGACTGGTATTCTCCTGCTGGGTGGCTTGTAGGTACTTTGCCTTGTGCTAAAAATTCTGTCCCACTGATCGCTTCAACAGTGTCTGTGCTGCCAGCGCCGTACGAATTCACTTCCTAACAGAACTTACCAAGACTAGAGACGTCACAAGAGCCATGGGGCCTGTCTTCATCTGGTCGGACCTCGAACCATGTATTGCCATCGTATCAGCATGTCTCCCTCATCTTGCACCACTACGGCACATAGTTCGAGACAAGATCTCTTCAACTTTCGGTAGTCAAGGGGATAAAGGGGCGGGAACCGGCTCTAAGCAGTGGAAGAGCAATACTTCGAACTCTAAGGGGCCAATGTTTACATATGGAGGATCAAGGTATTTTGGTGGAGGCGATAAGCTTAAGCTTGGGGACCATGACGATGAGGTTGAGTTGACTAACCGCATAACAGGCGGCTCGGTCTTGGACAACATGGCATCTACCCAGTCAAGCTCGGCTGAGAATATCAGCAAGCCGGGGATCCATGTCCATACAAGTTACACACAACAAGCAGAGCATAGATAACCATTACTAGTGCTAGATGTCTACATATATATGAGAGATAAGGAATAAGACTACGCAACAACACCATCTGGGCTTGCTATCAATGAAACACTCGCCTGGAGTCGAAGGATGGGCACTGGTGTTCCATCCTTGTGATATCTAACGGCTTTCCATCAGCTGTTTCGACTCCACCCATACCATCAGCCAAGGCTCCTCTCCAGGCCTTGCACTGCTGAGATGAAGATACGCATCCTCTTTTAGCTTCCATGTCAAATGACCTGGAGACCCCTCTTTGACAACCACGACATCTGGCTCTTCGCCCTCTTCGACCACTGGCTTAGTGTTCAGCGTGCATAACTCTTTGAACTCTCTCATAGCAAGCTCATTAGCCATTTGAACCCCCTTGGATGCTGTGGCGACGCTGAAGCCAAAATTAGCCTCTGTACCCTTCTGGTTGACAATGGCAAGATAAATATTCTTCTCGCTACTATCGATGGCGGAATGGTTGACCTTGTCAACAGCTTCCAACAAGTCAATGGGGAAGATGCCACTGGAGTTACCATTTTCGTCGCGGTTCTCTGTTCTGAGCTTCGATAGATCGATGTGCCCAGACAGATCATCCTTCTCGACCACAGGCTCACTCGGCAGTGCTACCAGAAAGTCAGATAACCCAGGCATGCAGTGGCAACAAGGGCAAAGAATACGTCAAAAATGTGGTCGGGGTTGATCTTACCTTCTTGGTTTGTTTCTTCATTCATCTCCACGTCACTCGACTTTTCATCAATCGACGATTGTGAGACGTCCGCCACGTTATTCTCAGCTGTGGGCTTGTCGTTGACTTGCTCTTCAGTTGACTCTTTATTGACGATAGTCTGAGCCAGAGGCTCAGATCCAAGTTCGAGCAGGTTACTAGGCTGTTCGTGGTGAGATTCTCCATGGTTTCTCTCAGACAAATGCCAAATTTGCCCACAGTCGAGGAACGGGACGATGTATTTGTTCACAAATGATTTCGAGACCCCCAGCGACACGGCATCATTGACGGCGTTTTGCATCCTCGCAATGTACTCCTCTCTGATCGAGCCATCGGTAACGTAGTCCTCACTAACATACACCAATGCTTTGACTTGCTCAGTACGTGCATGACGTCCTAAAGTTTCCTCGCCGTTGATGTAGGGCACAGAGCCAACATGAGGTGGTTCATTGAATCTCACCTTGCGATTGGCATTGTTCGGAAAATGAGCATCTTCACTGCCTATTGCGTCCCGGCGCTGCTCAAGTAGATGGGACAGTCGGCCAGTCTTGAAGTTTGCGTATTGCTGATGAGGCTCGAAAGATACTCTCATCAGATACTTCTGGTAGAAACCCTTTGACACTCCTTCAGAGCGGTCCAGGGTTCTCTCGTCTTTGGGGCCGATCATGTAGAGAAGGCCCTCAACGGAGTGATCGCTTCCAGACTCAACGACGTTGGCCACTCCGCGCTCGTTGATCTGCCAACGATAAGACTCGAGAGTGGCCTTTCCTTTGAAAACACTTCCGGGACAGCGATGGGCCATTTGAGCGAGGTGCAAGTTGCTCCCGTAGGCGAAGTACAGAGTGCTGGCTGCTCTGATCATCCTTGGCACGGGCGCGTCAACTGTGGCTGACTGGCCATAAGTTGGGCCCGACGGGTTGAATGCATACATGACTCTGAGTTGTAAATACACGAAAGTGTTTGGAGACGAAGCGTCAGAGCACGAGAGAAGAGGGAGAGACTGGGGACTTCGATGGTGGGGCAGAGCGGTCGCATGAATTTACAGCCTGATAAGGGAAAAAGAGCCTCAATCAGGCTGAGCTCCAGCCACTGTATAATTCTGACTGTGAACATCAAAGTACAGGACTCATTATATGCATATGGCCTAAATCGTCAGCACCCTTCCTCTTTCAAGCATTCAATGATACCCATGCGGCTCTAACTGTAACAAAACCTATTTCAAAGTTCCTCAAGGGCCTACCAACAAGACTTGCACTTTATGTCCACCCGGTCCAGCGGCTGATTAATGATACGATTGGTGATGATGACTGCATAGTCGGTCAGACGGTGGCTACCAATCAAGCTTGGTGAAATGACGCTTTGTGTTTCCCTGCTTTTCTGATTCTCATGTGAAATTGCACTTTGGTAGTTCTGTTTTCTTCGATGTATCATGATGGAAAAAGGAATTCCGGACCGCTACCCCAGGCCACCATCAATTATGATGGATGTGAACAACGTAAGCATCAGGGAACATGTCTACCGTCCAGGAATCAAGCCTAGGACAAGGCGGCTGAGTCTCGATGGAGGGAGGTGGAATCTCAAATATCTAGCCGTCAAATGTACGATGATGGCAGCTCGGGCACAGCATCTGTTGATAGTCTCCAAGTTACTACGTTTCGTCTCTTCTAGTCATGGCCGATTACCATTTCGGTATCGAGATTGAAGTAATTGTCGGACCTCACAAGGTTCGCTCACCACTCAGCGCCAAGCATGCTCTGTACTATGGCAAGCTTGCTGCGTCCCTCCGAAAACGGGGACTGAAGGCCAAAGCCGACGATCTACAACAAGGCTACACCAAGCGACCGGAGCACTACGACAAATGGTGGATCACCAAGGACGGATCTCTTGGGTCCCATACGGACAAGAGTAAGAAGACCTATCTATCTTGACCAGAGTCCATGTTGACAAAGTCTAGTACCAATGGAGGCTGTGTCTCCAGTCCTCAGCTTGAGGGCAAACTGGGAACATGAGATCGATGTCTTCTGGACCGCAATGCGCGTTGTTTTCCATATGCCGGACAGATCACTTCTTTGTGGAAGCCATATCCACGTGTCCAAGGGTCTCAACCAGACCTTCACTCTTCCTCAAATCAAGAAGATCGCATTCGGCATCGTCTACTACGAGAACCTCATTCTGCAGCTTCTTATGCGAGAACGAGCCAATAACAGATACTGCAAGCAGAATACTCTGAACTCAACGCAGCTTATGCGCTGCAACGGCAACTACAATGCTGTGGCGGAGCTCATCAAGAGTGCAAAGAGCACCACGGCGTTGAAGAACATTATGCAGAACGACAGGTACGTTCTGTGGAATTTCGACAATATCGTCCCCGGGAGCTCTGGAACCATCGAGTTTAGAGGCGGGAGGTGCCTCAGGGGAGAGATTAGAACTAAAAGATGGATCGCTTTTACGATTGCCTTGATCCAAGCTCTACTCAACATGGTACGTTCTATCAATATTCTCAAGTGCTTTACACCACTAACTTGCCTAAGAATAACATCGCGAACCCCAATGTTTCGACTCTGGAGTCATGGACGCCAGATGGTCTTTACACTATGATCAAGAAAGCTGCCAGTCAGCTCTCCTTGAGGAACTCTTTGCCAGAAGACTGGAAGGTGCTGAACGAATCACAGAGATGAGCCATAGATGCGGCTATTCATACTTTGGTCTTATTTTGAGTTAGCTATCAATCAATTTGTTCCCTTGAATTCATGCCACTTTGCAAACCGGTGGTGTGTGATCCCAACATGACCTAAACATTTGGCCACGTAGTTGATAAGCAGTTAAGCTTCGTAGTCTTGCTGTATAAAGCGGCGGGGCTCAAGCTTGAATGACTTGTGCTGTCAGTCTGATATGGGTAGTCGGATAGCCTACAGCTCGCCTCCGCAAGACCCTCAAGGGATTCAACAAGAGGCAGGCTTATCATGCAGGCTCTACCGTTTTGAGCTACCATGGCTTTTAACAACAGCTCATATACCGTAGTAGTACTTCATTTTGATCCCCAATCTGGCCGAATACCTACAACTTTCAGGTTTGCGGCCAGTCAGAATCGCACATTTAGCAGCCATCATTGATCAGAATTGGAAGGTGTTTTAGATGCACCAGGCTCCAGGAGACCAGAGTCACCATGACTCATATGTACAAACTACGATATCTATACCTTGCATGGTTGCTTGTGATGAGCTTCTCCCTTGAAAATTTGTTTCCATACCCAATCAGGACAACTAAATGGGGTCGTTGCATATTGAGGGTAAGACAGTTGCATCAGGTGTGACTCAACAATCGAGCAGCCGCACTGCGCACCAGGAGACTTGACTTGCTTGCGGCTGAACAGCTTCTTAGAATTCACTTTGGGAAGAGCAGTGGGTTTGAAAACAGTGTATTATTTTGATAATCATGCATGCTAAATCACGAGTTAAGTAGGATGAAGAGGATACGGGGGGCCTGACATGAGACAGCTTCATCACCACCCCCACGCCCAGGAGGTTGACTGTGAAAATGGCCTTGAAACCCTCTGCGAAGTGCGTACACTTCGTCCCAAGGTTGAGCCTTGGCGCTGAAATGCAGCACCCCATGCTCTGCGCTGTGGAGATGAGCTCTGGTGCCTTCTTCGATGAGGCTCTTCGGGATCTGAACTGGTTCTGCGATGGCCACTTTGGCGCGTCCGCCTTCTTGTTTGATCCTCCCGTTGGGGTCTTCTTGAGCCTGACCTCAGAGGAATGGACGGCCGAACCGTGTTCTCGAAGAAGTCGCTAGGGATACCCAGAGTGACAGCATCCCTTATGCCACAGTTCATGCGGTCAACGTATTCATCTCGTGCGGTACCCCACTGGGAGTAGCGACTGCTAAGATAAACCAGAACGTTGCTTCTGATTCTGCCTTGCCGCTCGGGCTCATGGGATCGCGATCCTGATCGCACCGCGTTGACAGCCTTATCAAGCCCACCATCTTGGACAAGGTATCGTGTTGGCAGTTGAAGGTCTTCAACAGCTTCGTTTAGTACGACATTATGATATGACTTGGTGTAAGCGCCGGAATGAACACCTTCGTTTCTGTCGAGACGAGCTTCGTCGTCGACGCTGACTTGGTAGACCAATCCGTGCACGTTGTACCCGCTGCACGGAATCACATTCGCGTAGCCTCGGCTGTTGATCTGCCATCGATGATCCAACAGAACCGCCCTGCCAACGTAGTAGCTCTCAGGGCACCGCCTGGCCATTTGCTGCAGCCAAAGGTTACTGCCATAGGCGAAGTAGAGCTGCGCCGGCAAGTCCGACATGGCGCGAATGTGCATGTAATTAACGCTGCACCCCGGTCGAGTTGCGCTGGGGGCTGATACCCAATTATTGATAAAATGAGGCTCTGGAGGTCTGGAGGTCTATGCGAGCTGGAGCGAAGGATCTCTCGGTTGGCAGTTGGAGCCCGACAATTGACTGTGAATAATTTGCATGCGTTAGGCTGCGACGAGCGAGGCAATTTATGGTAGCTTTCTAAATGAGCTAATTAATTTCTTTGGTCACACTTTCTGCCATGCAACCTCGAGTGATGGTTGCGATACTCGTATCTTCAAATTTGTTATTCCTATCCGCGCGTCAAGCAGTCAAAGTCACGTCGAAGTGTGCATGGTGTTCCACATCCGGAGTAAGAGGGTGCTCAGCTGCTACATAGACAAAATGACATTTTTTGCCATAGAAGTCTCTCTTTATGCGGGCGTTTGCAATCATAAAGGTGTGGTAATACAAGGCTCTAAGAAGCTGGGATGATGGAGGGGGATGCGACCCTCTTGAACAGTGCGAGCCTGATTGCGTACTCGAATAGATACACAATGACCCAAAATCTGACTTGTGAGTGTAGAGCCTGATTCATTTCGATTGCCTCGTCCAATTTCTGGTGTTGCGACTGATATCTTGGTTATGAATATGGCTTCCCCAATTGCTTGCGATGGGCGACTCAGTCATCTTCCACTTGCTTCACGTGGGATACCATGTCGTCGTCTGGTTCATACAACTTTGGGGTCGAATTAGAGCTCATTGCTGAGCCCAAAGGAGTGCGACACCCTCTATTGCGTGCTGTCTACTACGAGGAGTTGGCAACATCATTGAGATATGATGGCGCCGAAGCAGAAGCAGACAAGCTCAATCAGCGATATCGTAAACGTCCAGAACACTACGATAAATGGTGGATCACAAAAGATGGATCGTTAGGTGATCCTGAGCATCCGTGCAGTGAGTGTCTCAAATCCTTGTTGTGATTGCATGCTAATATTTGGACCTGCTCAAAGTTCCGCTCGAGGCTGTCTCCCCTATACTCTCCACTGACTACATATGGGAGGACCAGGTGGATATTTTCTGGAACTCATGGGATCGCGTATTCCACATGCCAGAGTCTTCCTTTGCTTGCGGAAGTCACATTCATGTGTCGCCGTCGCCAGAGATGGAATTCGACCTGAACCAGCTTCGCAATATTGCTTTTGGTATCGTCTACTATGAGCCGCTGGTCATTCGCCTGCTTCCAAACCATCGACAGAACAACAAGTACTGCAGACCGAACACGCTACGTTCTGCACCATTGTATGACCTCATGTCGAGTTTCGACGAGGAAACAGCACTCGGAATACTATGGGCAGCGCTCGGAGATGTCTATCATGAAGCTATCAGAGATCTTATGCAGGCTGGCCCAGAGCCGAAGCAGGAGAGATACGTCCTCTGGAATTTTGACAACATCTTCGGTGGAGGCTCCGGCAGCATCGAATTTCGAGGAGGCCCAGGTTTGAGAGGCCCCGTCAAGACGAAGAGGTGGATATCATTTGTCGTCGCTTTCATCCACATGTGCACAAATTTGGTTAGCTTTTTATCCAGCTCATCATTTAGGTTCTTCGACAGGCACTGACTTACATCACAGGATATCGCATCATGGAGCCACTACAGAAGACCAAGTATGGACAGTTTCTGGAGAGAATTGCGTAGGTCTGCGCAAGCTGTCAGTGTCAAAGAGAACCTCCCATCGGACTGGAGAGTCATGGCAGGTCTGGTCAGGTCAGTATTCCCGTCCCATTTCACAACCCGTTACTGACTATTCGCAGAGGCAATTCCTATGAAGAGTCTGTTCTTGATAACTTTAGCGATTCAGGCTATGGTGATGACTCATCTTTCATGGGCAAATCGGACTCTGAATATTCCGACTCTGAGTACAGTGATGGAGAATATGAAGCTCTGCAGCAGGAGTTAATCCGAGAGAGAGAACATCGTTGCACAATTCTTTAGGTGGCTAGGCGATACCATACCGGCCATTTACAATTGGCAATAAATAATGATGACTGCATTAACGCGGCTGACATGAGTACCAATCAGGATGAATCGGATTGATTGAGGTAGAATGCTGTTGGTGAGATTCGGGCCATGCATGTTCAGGCTTGCCTTATCCAATACGATCAGTCTTGGCAATTAGACTCTGAGATAAGCATTTGATTGATAATGGCTCAGACACATTCTGCAATTCCGCAGGCTGTGTCGTCGGGCGACAAATGCAAGGAAACTGGGAGCCTTAACTCGCGGCACCTCATTTTGCTCGAGGCTTGTTGACTAGTCCCTTCTCTTTCTGTCAAGAGATCTGAATGTCGTTGTGTACTCAAAAGAATAAAATGCCTGCCTGGGTCATCCGAAAATAGTGATACATGGATGAGGTCCAGAAGCCGAGCCAGCCCAGCCGACAGCTTCAGCCTCAACATGCATGCATATTTGGCCCCCAACAGACCGTCATTTGGAGTTGCTGGAGGCATGGCGTTAGGGTCAACGATACACGACCTCAAGAACATCACTGTGCCTTTTCCGAAGGACTCCGAGAATATTGAGCTGTCGCGCCTGGATAAATCTGGGCTCTGGACGCTAGGTACACCCCATGGCGCAGTTGCGCAGGTGGTGCTGTACGAAGTAGTGGCTGACAAGTGATAGACGCGTTCCCGAACAAGTTCCTCGGACCATATACTAATAACACACTGCCGTCGGATATGTTTTGGAGCTCAGAAGACGAGGCCGGCTTCTCTCTTCCGGCCTGGAACTCTTCCCTCGAAGCCATCGGCGCAGCAGTAGACCGATCGCGAACACGGAGCATCTTCTATATTGGTGACGATAAGAAGATACAAGAAGTCAAATCGACGAAGAATGGTTGGCAGCTTGGCTCAAACCAAACAGAGCGCGCATGGCCTGTCGCCGATAACGCGAGCTCTGGTCTGGCCGTAGTCTCTCAGCAGAGCGAAGGCAAAGCTTGGCTATACTACTGGGCCAATGGTACAATCATACAGGCCTTCAAGGATTACGACGGTGACTGGGTTGATGCAGAGGCTTTACCGCAAAAGGTTCCGACAAATGGGACAGATGACAAGAAGCCCAAAGACAGACCAGCACAAGAGGATGACCCTGAGCCAGAGAGTTCCAATGGCCTGAGCTCGGGGGCAAAGACTGGAATTGGTGTTGGGGTCGGCATTGGAGTCGGCGCGCTGTTGATCGGTGTTCTTCTTTGGTTGTGGATGAAGCGACGCAGAGATCGCGTTCACCAGGAGAAGGTCTCAGGTATAGCGGAAGTGGGAGGGAGCCCCTTAGAGCCGCGCTTATCGGTGTTCAAGGAGGATCTCCCCAGAGAAAATGAGCAAGTGGAACCAGCAGAGATGACCGGCCAAGGACGACCAGCTGAGTTGAGCCACCACGATTCGGTGGTTTACGAGTTGCCAGAGCATCATGCAAGGGGATAGCGGGCGAGCATCGGGTTGAATGAGCAAGACGCGATAAGATTGTCAAATTGAACATGAGCATAAATAGCAGTCAATTCCTTCCGTCTACTTCATTGCAAATAAATGAGCGCCGACTGGAACCTTGATCTCAGGGTGACCTTGTCGACCCCAACTCACCCGTAGTCGCTCCGTGCTGGAAGTCGGTAAGTTCGGGGGCTCCAGTTGTGCCTTCAGGTGGTGCAGTAGCCTATCAAATATGGAGCCTATCAGCCCTACAAATTGTCTATTTGGCTGCTAACGACACCCCTGTAAGAGTAAGCCGCTGGATTGATTGAGCACCCTGCGTCTGGACCGGACTGGACTGGCCGGACCTCAAGTTCTGGCCTGCTTTCTCAATGCAAGCTGAGAATTGTTGGGGGGTTTATCATTCTCATTCGGAAAAGAAAAGAGAGGGAACTGGAGTTGAAGGTGCTCAAGCCAAATCGTTGTCACTATCGCTCATCACATTCCCGCGACCGCCTACCAACACCCAAATGGTATCTGACGTCTAGAAAGACAGTAATGAAAAAAACGCCAAAGGAACAAAGCAGTAGCGCCAACGGTAGGTCCGAGCAAAGGGGGCATTCACCGCCAGCCACTTTTGCGTCTCAGCCAGCCACTGAGCTGGATTTTAGCCAGGTTAATTTGAAGCTATCGATTTCCCGGAGAGCGGCCCGTACCATTCACCAAATCATAGCTAAAACGGGTCAAGTCCGCTGACAGGCCCGACCAATTGACCCATGGGTAATCAATTTTGGAACAGGTAATCTAGGGAGAGAATGCTGAGCGAAAGCCACAGCTAATCCCCGGATACACTATTGGAAGCTGAGGCTGACTGTTCCCAGGTCTTGTCCCAGCTGGTGAGGCTATTGACCGCATCACCTCCCAAAATGGCAAATGTCGAGGCACAAAGCACGGACTATATCTATAGTTTCAGCCGTTTGAGACGGATCGGGGAAGATGTATATTCAACGTATCGATCATTGGAATGAGAGACGCAACCATCCCAAAATACTATATAAAGGCAACGCGCATGGCCAGGTCTTTGTAACTCTGCCTCATACCCTCAACCGTCACCATGATCTTCAAGTCTTTGCTCCTCTCATCACTTTTGGCGACTGGCCTCGCTTTATACATACCCCATGAGGACATCACGAGCAAAGAATGCGATTGCTCTGGAGAGCATGTTCGTGAGAACAGTAAGCTCAAGCATATTTACATCTGCGGCGATGAACGTCTTGGACCTACAGACCTCCCCACGAACCTCCCTCTGAGCACATATGTTGCAGGTTATGACCGTTTCGGAGGATTGACTCCCAATGAATTTCTTAAGAAGTGGTGGAATGACACAACACGAGCGGATGGCAAGAAGCCAGTCGGTTGGAAGTACCCGTTGAAGAACGGGTTTGAGTTGGACGACGATGAACGGCCTATTAGGGCAAACGTCAATCTTACGCCGGGAACGCTGGTAGACAGATTCGGAGAACCAACAGGTAAGATGCATGCTGTCCCTAATCCAAGTTTAAATAGTAACATGTTGCGAAAGGACGTTATCTCTCTCCTGCTACAGCCCCCTTTTCACAAAGAGCTCTGCACCCTGGTAATCTCATCACTGGGGAGAGCAAAGAATTCCCTAACAACTATCACGTGTACAATGTCACCAGATCATTCACCGTTCAGGCAGGACCTATCAGGCCATGGTTCGGTCAGCCAGGCTACGGCGTGCAGTTCTTCCTTGGCGTTGGCATCACTGTGAACGACTACATAGACAACGGGAGTTTAGAACCAGTCAACGCATCAGCCTTGATTAGGGAGGCAAAGCACTGCGCACTAAGTGGAGGAAATACTGATTTAGAGTCAGAAGAGCTCTAAATGACTAGCTAGAAATACAAGAAGTAAGAATCACCATGACATAGTTGGCAATAGAATAATTCTGGCACATCTGTTGCTATTGCGTTTTTAGGATTTCCAATGTTCAACATCGTGATGCTCACTCATTATGGCGTGACATACGGGCAATCATGATTCATGTAATTATCACTAGCCATATGGCTCGACTTCAAAGGCTGTAAACTGTTGGGGTTGACTACAAGAGGTGCTATGAACCTCTGGAACTTCCAAGGTCTATTCCCCAGCAACAGCGCCGCCAAGTTCGGTCGTTGCCCATCACCCTTGAGTACATAATTTTCTCTATAGGGGCTCAGGACTGGTGTACTCCCAGTGTTCTGTCAGGTCTAGATCCATGCGGTACAGTCGTCCAATCGAAGATCCATCGTCAGCGATGGCTTCATCGTCGGTCAGTCGCCTCTTGTCACATTTATCGCAGTAAATTTTGCTCATCGAGGTGGCAGTGCCGCAAAGGCCTCCCGAGCTGCATTTGTTGCACTTCCACTTCTTGTGGTCTTTGCGTACAGTTGCTGTCGTGGTGGCCATTATGGAGCCTAGTATAGGGATTGGTGTTTTGTTTATTATAGAGGTATTTGAATTGTTAATATGTGCTGGGTGTTTTGTAGAAAATAGTCTGAGAAGCCTTGTTACAAGCAAGAGGAAACCCTATTTATAGCATTGGCTTGATTGATGGTGAAAGCTTATGACACCCCAATGAGACTATCAAGCCAACACACTGAAAAGTCCCTATTAACTTCAGCTTTAGACCATGGTTTTCATTTCAAAGCGCAAACGCAAGATGATCATGCAGACTTGTAAAGTTCGTGCAATATCACATCACTCAACTCACATGCCAAGCATACAAGATATGAATCAGGTAACGCACCCTTGCGTTGCATCACTGTGGTGAAAAGGATAAGCCCGCTGATGGGGAGGCATTAGCTTGTGTGACGCAGATCCTTCGATCATTGAATGACCCTAAACTACTTCCTGAATGACAACATCAATGCTTTCCATGATTAACTGACCTCTGACTTCGGTGATTCTTAGCAATATGGGAGATCCTGAGCTTCTCGGGAACTATATCACTTCACTAACCGACGGCCACGTTGATTCCAAATTCCGCCACAGGTCCCAATAACAGGTTTCCCGCACTGTCAACCATCAAAAAGCCAAATTCTACTGTTGTATCACATCCATCATGACATTCGGGCGAGTTACAACAGAAGTGAGCAGCCATCATGTCTACTGGCAATGCAACAAGCAGTCAGAAGGCTGCGGTGACACAAATGACCTTGCACTGAAGCAATGTCTATCGTGCAACAAAACACGGCGGGCAGGTGATGACGCTTTGTGCGCCATGCCCGAGCCCTCTGCTTCCGACAAAGAAGCCCGCGCCGACGGTTTCTACATCGGATATTTGGACCATACCGACAAGAACGGCCAAGAACACTGGTATTATCACGACCCAAACGCAAAAAGACAACCACAGCTTATTTCATAGCTGAGACATATGTGTGAAGGATAAAGGAAATGATATAGCTCCTCGTTCATAATATCATTGTGGGCTGCGCTAAGAACACTAGATAATTTCTCTTTCATCAGATTCTAGTCGAGGTGCTTTACATCTGCCTTCTCAATCACTTGCTTCGTTTCCAGCTCATCTGAATAGAGTCCGTCTGGTGCATCGCCAAAGATGACCGAAATCTCCTCCAGTGTACGTCCGCGTGTCTCGGGATAGAAGAAGAAAATCACGAATCCGTAGGAAACGAGGAGAGCCACATAGACGATGTAGTACTTCCAGCCAATGGCAGACAAAGCGATTGGGTTCACAAAAACGTTGAAAATCAGAGCCAAGATCATAATCATCCAGGATGCAGAGATTCCGCGGCCACGTAACTGGAAAGGCCAAAGCTCAAGAGGGTAAGCAACCTGAAGAGGAGTTCTACGAAGAGCTGTGTTAGTGATGCGATACATAGTGCACAGGGTGAAACAGAGTTGACTTACATAGCGATGGCATAACCAGCATTGAACAGGAACACAAATGGAATCATTGTGACTCCAACTGATCGTGATCCAGTTTGCGCAAAGCTCCCTGACATGGCAGTGATTAGGATAAAGCTGATAAGCATGACTGCGCAAGAGATCATGAGAAGAAGTCGCCGTCCCAGTCTCTCGACGCATGAAGCACCAGCAACTGCAGCCAAGAAACTCCAGATCTGAAGACATCCCATAATCAGAGTCTGGTCAGTGACGCTGGTGATTCCGACAGTGGCAAGTACAGTAGAAAGGTAATAGCTGACGACTCCATTACCGACCCACTGACTGTAAATTGCCAGTGATGCTGTGATGAAGAGGCGGCGACGATGAGCGGGAGTGGATACGAGTGACGCGTAGGAGCTTGACTTCTCAGCTTGTTTCTCGAACTCGATGGCGGTCGTGATCTCGTGAAGTTCGAAGTCGACAAGAGGGTGGTTCGCATCACCGCCCTATAAAGTAGTACTTAGCTAACTGTTTGATAGGCGTTGATTATGCCGATTTGACTTACCGCGTGCAGCTTTCCTAGTGTCTCGCGCGCTGCGTCTTCTCGTCCCACAGATACCAGCCATCGAGGGCTTTCAGGCACCATGATCAAAGCAGGAAGTGCAACAAGAGGCAAGGCAACCTGGAGAATGGTTGGGATCCTCCAGGCCCAGTCGGTGTAGTTCCTGGTGCCGTAGCACGTCCAAGCTGCAATGATACCACCGATAAAATAATTACAGTTGGTCAAGGCGGTAATGACACTTCGGTGACTAGGGTACGCGATCTCAGTAATGAGAAGAGGGATTGATGTCGCGAACATGGCAGTCGGGATACCGAGGATGAAACGGCCCGCGATCCACTCTGCCTCAGTCTTAGCACCTGTCTGGAGACCGGTACCAATTGCCAGCGGAATGAAGCCCAAAAAGGCTGGTAGACGACGACCGTATTTGTTTGCGAGCCATGAGCTCGGGGGGCAAGTTACGAAGAATCCGATGAAGTAGATGGCGTTGATGAAGCCGGACCATTCACCAGAAGGGTGGTCCATGAAATTGCTCCATTGGGGGAGAGATTGAAGACCGTTGAGGAGACTTCCATCGTATCCGATTGCAGATTCTTGTCCAAGTCAGTCGTCATGAACCGATTGATCATTGCTTTTGCAACTCACGGAAGCAGACCAAGCCCAGGATCAAACCATTCAGCTTGACCAAGTGGGCTTGCTTGTACCATGGTGTCGTCTGATTCGGCAGAACAGCCTCAATACCCCCAGACGGAGGCTGGATCGTGGAGTCCACAGCCATGGTTCTCAATTGACTCAGCGCGGATAGTTGGTTTGTGGAGTGATTGATAGCCGCTATCTGGAGAGCCAAAACGCAAAACGGGAGCGATCAACGGCCATTATAAACTACCACGGCATGATGCTGCACGGGCACCAACAGCACGGAATTCTTCCCGCGCGGGTCGACACAAAACGTCGCGGGGTCTCCAGGTTTTTTTCGCAATGCCCCAGATCTCCAGATTATAGGATGATATGAACAAGGGATAGACAACTCGATACCACCTCGTTCCACTTAGCTGAGATACCGGCCAGGGTTCACGACAGGAAAGGAACTCGGCAACCCCGCAGTTGTCTAATTGATCTCTCCATCTTTGCGAAGTTTGCCGGATATTGCCTGTTCAAAGCGTCACTTGCGCGAGTCATGGACTTGTCCTGATGTGATTCTAGGACTGGATGAACTGCGGTTAACTCGGTTGAGGTCCGGTAAGACACTTTAGCGTCGGTAAAGGCTGGGGAAACTTCGTTTATGAGTCGGATAGCAATTATATGAGATTATCATTGGTTCAAGATGAAGAACTGAAGCTGTCGGCAGTTGGGCCGTCAAAAGAAACATACTACCGGGTTACTAAGCTGAAGGTTATGCTGGATGTAGACCATATTAATGTCCAACGATGAGATTCTGATGTAAACTAACCCGGTCTTTCATCTTCAAGGTCCTTCAACTTCGTCTAAATTGTTAGACCGTGAAGCTATCGAGCAGCTTCGCCGGCAGTTTTTCTGATCCCGTGAGCAGTCTCGGGCCCGTGAAGTGGGATACTGTCCAGGGACCCCTGCACTCAACACTTGTTTCGGACGCGTCAATGACTGGCTCTCCAAGTTTCTTCCTCCTCAATCACCAATCCCCAAGCTTTCCGAAAACACTAGCTCCGCCTCCACGCGGTACCCCAACCCGTCAAATGAAGCCAAGGCCGTGAATAGGACCGAAACGGCTCCATCCAATCGCGCGCAGAGCAGCCTCATGGTAATGTGATACGGCAGTTGCGTGAGTATCGGGTCAGGGTATCCAGAAGCAAGAAATGTGCGTTTGTAATGATCATGTAATGCTCGATATGCGTGAAGTTCTCTAACGGGCAAGAGGATCGTTTCATGGATGGCAGCACGGAAACAGACGATCGATGAAAGGGCCGATGCGTTCTCCTGTAGATCGACTTGCTCCGTGTTTGCTGATCGCCATAAGCACTTTGTCCCGGGGAACTTTCCTAGTGCGCTTGCTACCAAGTCCGCGCTATTTCCCCAGATTGATGGTTCCCTCGGCTCATGTACAAAGTGTAGGGTATTGCTCACGACAGTAACCATATATTATGAGAAGTATTGCGACCTCTTATACTAACGTCAAAGTGGACTTTCGAGACTCATCCGCACTTATCAACACAACACCTCCGGGTTTAGGTGAGGTCGTAATCAGGCCCAAGAAGCTGGCATCGTCGAGTGAGGTAACGACAAACTGGCCGACACGCTTGTAGGTACTCCCAGCTCCAGAAACTGCTTGAAGAAAAAGTCCCTCAATTATCACAAAGAGTTCCCCAACAGGATTTTCATCCGCATTCTTTACCTGGCGCCTTAGTGTTGGCCTCAAGGGCAGAAGTGAAAACGATTCCCCGCTCTGAAGAGTTGTCTCAAGAGTATCTGGGTAGGCGTAAATCGCTGATGACATTTCCAGAAGCTTCAGTCTGGTGTATTCCGTACCCATGTTTCTACAGCTTTCACGCACCATGCCTTTCGATATACATCCTCGAAGTTGAATTGACCCTTTGACTATTTGCGAACGAGAGGAAGTTTGAGCGGGATGAATGCTAGCGTCAATAATGTCAACCAGGTCTTCGTCTCGCGGTAGATTTGTCTTCTGAGGCAGAACAGGGGAATCAACGGCAGCCCATGACCATGATGGAACACGAGAAAGATTTTGCGGTCGGGAAGTGGGATCCAAGACAACCCAATTGAGTCCTTCAACGATCCTCGACCTCCACAGACCTGCCAGATATTCATCGCCAGTATTCTTCTTGAACATCTCAGCTATCCCAGCCATAGCCATAAGCCGGTCATCAGGGTAAGTTAGACTACACTTGGAGTATGTCTTGACCAGATTTATCCACTTCTGATAGACATCCACGGTCATTTTCTTGTCTTCTTCCTTTGCCCAGGCAGTTCGACGATAGCCAGAGTCAAAGAACGCATCAATAGCTTTCAAGTCGGGCGTCAAGACTGCATCGGCAGGACGTGGCGACCAACGGGGGAACATCTCACTGTTGTTCATCTCACAGCATTCCCATACAATCTGAGTCTCTGTGAAGTGGAGCACTCTTGGTGATAGGATGCGTTCCTGGAACACCCAACCACGATCGGTAAGAGGTCCTTGTGTCAGTCGCTGCATGTGATGCTGGTCCCAAACGTCAAACCTGCGGGGCTTGCCATCAGCGAACTGGACCTTGATGTGCCCTACAAGTGTTTCCTGAGTAGTACGTGAACGAAACAGCCCTTCATTTGGTCCCTCGGAAGCGGTTGCGGAGATGGTGCAGGCAGAATTCGCATAGACCTGGTGCATCTGGAGTGATTCCCGAGCCCAATCCTCAGGGGAATCTTGAATGATGCACAACGAGTCGATCCAGAGGTATTTGATGGAGAGCCGATGCGCAACAGTGATGGCTTCTCTAAATGTCTTGGGAAGTTGAGAAGTTGGTGCGCCCCTGCGGAAGTCTTCAATATTCGAGTTCAAAAGAACGATCGAAGGGGTTTTGGCCCATCTGTAACTGAGAGTCATATAGTCTGGTGGATCTGATATATCTCCCGGGTATAAACAAAGCTTCCAACTGTTCTTAGAACTAATGTCTATGAGCCGAGATGGAGCAAACTTTGGTGAAGCCCGTAATCGTTGACAGGATTCGTGCGAGTCACTGCAGGCTTCGTACCACTCATAAGCCAGCTGATGGACTTTCTCTGAAGACGTGCTAGTTTCAAAGGCGAGTGACCATTCCCCCAGCATAGAAGACTTGTCATCTAACTGCGTTAATGGTTGAACTACGATTCATCGGCAGGGAAGCAAACATACCCTCGCACGGAAGAAAGCAAAATACGTTTCCTTTGTACTTCAACTTTATATCATGTGGTAAGCCAAACTCCAAGTATCTTATGTGCCAATAAATAGCTCCGAACCAACGTGGCGCCCAAGGCCGTCGCCCCAGCCCACAGCCGAAGGGCACCCAGCTACCGGGTTCGTTGGACCAGCCCTCGATGGAGGTATCTTCCACGGAGTCCCAGAGCTTCATGCATATGAAGCATCCATCTTCGACGGCCTTTTTGAAGCTAGAGAAAGAACCGTGGTGTTGAAATTCTGTAAGGAGGCTATTCTCAACTTTTTCCAAACCTGGTTGCAATCCGTCGAAACAGGCGCTGCAGAGTTTGCTAGGGCTCACCATCTCGCTTATTAATTCGATCTCAAGTCTTGCTGAAGCTGGAACAAAGTGCTTTCGAAGTTGGTGGAACAGAAATTATCGGTGCCTCGTTTCTCAAGCATTTGATGGCAGGCAAGACGGTCGCCTTATCGCGAGGCTGATTGAGTGTGAAGCGGGGTTCAGGCTGATCTCAAGGCAGACTTACATCAAAGGCGCCTCACCAAACATGACTTCGCAAATATCAATTTACAATGAATCGCATTTAGAGTCTGAATGATTCCGCGTGATTCTCTCCAAGCCTAACAATTCTCTGCTGCTGTTGTTCAAGTGCATGCCCGCTTTTCGTAAGAGGGACATTTGTACTCTCGATTATAAGCAATGACAGGCAGCAATCAGCTACATAGTTACATCATGAACAAGATGAGCAAGTTGGTGAAGAGAGGAAGCAATCATGTTTCACTATCCAGGCCGATTTATTCACTTTCGCATCTGAATATTTGAACATATAGAGCTTGGCGTTCTGTTATCGCCTTCTAATTCAAACTACCCTGCGGTGGTGGGTCATCAGCCGTAAGCCAGTAAGCCAAAATAGCAGAAGCCACTCAGAAAATAAGCCAATCGATAAGCCAGGCCAGTGACGTTTTTCATGCAGTGTAACGCTGAAAAGACTAAACGCCGCTTATCTCCCAGCGAAGTTATGTCCGTCGCCGCGCAGCGGACTTCGACGATGGACGCCAACACCCGGAGATAGGCTGCAATTGCCGGAGTGGATCACGACCTGCATACAACAAAGTTAATACCTTCTCGATTTCGTCAATGCTCATTACGAACTCCCACTCTCTACTGGACAGCCTCATGCCACTATGGGGCTGAGTAGGTATGGCGTGCCGTAGTTTTCGTATAGAACTCCGCTGTTTGGACTGTGGACGAGAGCAATAGTCGGAATTGTGAAAGCAATTCACCTTATATAAATCGCTTTCTTCACCTTTACAACAGCTTCTCGACCATCAACATCTCCTCAAGTTTCTCTAACAACTGAAACACTGCAATATCCTCTTTTAGTCACATTATATCTACCCTTCCAACATGGCACGAGTCTGGTTCATCACTGGTTCCTCTCGAGGAGTTGGTCGTGCGCTGACCGAAAAGGTCCTCGAGTCGGGCGATATCGTCGTCGCCACTGCTCGCAACCCATCTCAACTCGATGACGTGGTCGCCAAATATGGATCCGACAAGATCCTCGCAACCGCTCTTGATGTTACAGACTTTGACCAAGCCAACAAGACAGCCAAGGAAGCGGTCGACAAGTTTGGCCGCATCGACGTGGTCGTCAACAACGCCGGCTACGCAGACATGGCATCCATTGAAGACGCAGACATCAAAGGCTTCCGCGAGCAGGTCGACGTCAACCTTTTCGGGGTCGTCAATGTTACAAAAGCCATCGTGCCCATCATGCGCAAACAAAAGTCCGGCCACGTTATTCAAGTCTCAAGTGTCGGAGGCCGCGTCGGTACACCTGGAGCAGCAGCTTACCAGAGTGCTAAATGGGCTGTTGGAGGATTTTCAACTGTTCTGTCACAGGAAGTGGCCCCATTCGGTATCAAGGTCACCGTTGCCGAGCCTGGTGGCATCAAGACTGAGTGGGCCGTCACTGCGACTGAGACGGCCAAGGTCAGCGAGCCTTATGAGCAGACTGTCGGACAGATGATTCAGCTGGTCAAGGGACACTCAGAGTGGACGGAGGCTTCTGAGATAGCTCGAGCTATTATTCACCTTTCAAATGTGGAGGACCCCCCACTGAGAATCATTCTGGGCAAGGATGCGCTCCAATATGCTCATATGGCGGCCAAGGCTCTTGCTGAATCTGACGAGAAGTGGAATAGTGTCTCAAAGTTGGAATTCTGATATTACAGTTGTGAGATAGCGATGCTTGGGTAGACAGTGCTAAATCCTTTTGTTCAATAGTCAATTGATGGACATACTTTTTATCTGGACTCACGCCCTTTTACCACCCATTTCGCGATGAACGAATGTCTTCTCACCGATCTGCTCCATCGCAGCATTGATGTTTTGAGGTATCCGTCATTCAGTGCCATCGCATCATTGATGAATATTTCATGCAGGTCACATATCACAACAAGCAAGGATATGTATGTCCAGGTCCATATGCAGAAGCGAATGTCTTTGTTGGTTGGCTGATCAGTTGGTGCTGGCTCCACCACCAGACCCGTACAATTATGCAGGAACATCAGATTATACTGGCCATCGGAGCAAGATTATTCGATTGTCTTCTGCAGTAGTTTTACTGGAATTATTGTACCGCAGTTTCATTTCCACCAAGCCGGTTTCATCCGCTAAAGTCTCTACAAGCTCGGCTATCAAAGTCCGCGAGGGTCTTATCTTAGCGTCTCGCTGGCTTATCGGCTTTCTCCGGTTCGCTAAATCAGATCCGCCTGCGAACTTGAACATTGCGTCACGACCATCAACAATTGAACTTCATTTCAACAACTCACCATGATGTCTAGAAGTCGAGAGGCAAGAAGCATTGTCGCTTCGCTGCGTAGGCCACATGTACTGCGACCAGTCAGCCCTGCATTGGCGCGCCCAAATGCCAACAGCTTCCATACAACAACCCCAAGAAAAACAGATGGCGTATTTCAGGGCCTTGAGGACAAGAGGCAACCGATGCCATGGATAGAGGCGTTCGAGCGTCAGCAACAGGGTCTGCCGGCTCACAAGTCCGATGACTATCCCAAGGAACGCGACCTGACCCCCAAAAAGATGAGCGACAGCTATCATCGCGTCGTGCTTCCTCTGAAGAAAGACCCTTGGCTGTCAGACACTTATGTCAACTCTTCCGGTCACATACGGCAAGCACATCAATTGAAACGATTTCGCTCATTGAACTAACATTTATAATAGACTCGGAACATTATTCATGGACCTCGATGCCCTCTCTGGCATCATCGTCTACAAGCATACCGGCCCCGGTGTCACAACAGTGACCGCCGCTCTGGACCGTATCACAATAGCCCATCCACTCACCGAAATTTGCGATCTCGAGTACAGCGGTCAAGTCACTTATGCCTCTGGCAGGAGTAGTGTAGAGATCACCTGCAAAGTCGCCAAGGCCAGAGAAGAAGGCGAACCTAGCAAGCCAGAGGATGTCCTTCTGACATGCACTTTCACCATGGTCGCCCTGGATCCCAACACAAGAAAGCCAGTCAACATCCCCAAGCTGGTCCCCACCAATGCGGAAGAAGAGAAGATCTTCAAGGCTGGAGAGGCCAAGTCGCTGTCCAAGAAGGAGAATTCTAAGGCTTCACTTCTCCAGACTGAACCTAACGATGCTGAATCCGCTCTGATTCATCAGATCTGGTTGCGACAACTTGCATATCACGATCCAAACAATGATCTTCGTCAACCGTCCAATGTTGTTGCTATGTCCAAGACACAGCTTTCAACGGCCGCGATCATGCAACCTCAGTACCGAAATCGTCACCAGACCATGATCTTTGGTGGCTTCCATTTGAAGCAAACCTTTGAGCTTGCCTTCTGTTGCGCGGCCAGTTTTGCTCATGCCCGGCCGACCTTCATCAGCGCCGATCCTTGCACGTTCCGAAATCCCGTCCCTGTCGGGAGTGTACTGTACCTGACCGCTACTGTCGCATACACTGATCCTCCCCTGCTGGAGGAAGACGGCACTGAGCCTGGCTTTCCAGACCCCGAGAAGCCCATGACTCGTGTGCATGTTCGAGTTGACAGCAAGGTTCGTGATGTCGAACATGGTGTCGCAAAGCCAACTGGTCAGTTCAACTATACCTTCTCTGTGCCCAAAGATCTTAAGGTCTTGCCGCATACGTATGAGGAATACATGGTATATATCGATGCTAGGAGACGTGTTTCACTAGGCGATAGCCAGCGAAAGGAAGAGTCAAAGGCCTTCTCCGAAAAGAGGCCTGAAGCCACGGATGATGTCAACTTGATTGGATAAGGGGGCCGGTTGCTTATGTGAGCTGCCAATTACCAAGCCTAGACAGTCTGGAAGGCCGGTGCTGGTATCTGAAGGAGGATTAGGAAGGCGACACGTAGGAACACCTGAGGAGAGGATTCAATCATTATGTCCGAATCTTAATACCGATGTGAGAAATCTTAGTATAGTAGTAAGCCCAAAATGGATCAAATTGAGCCCTTGTTCACTTCAACATGCGATAAGACCGTTAACTCCGGGCTGAGAGCACTACATTTGGTCGAGTACTTGGACGGGCCATTCACTATTCACTCATACACATAATATCCGATATTATGACCACGCTCGCAATTGCTAAAATGGCACTTTCAAGAGAGGAACGACTAAAACTCGCAGCTATTGATCCCGAGTTGGACGACGTAAGTCTCCAGCATCCACAGGAATGATTTGAAACTGATAGGGTCCAGCACCTCAAAAAAACAACTATTCCCCAGATTGACACTTCTGATTCAGCGAAGGCAATAGCAAGCTTGAGATGGTATATGAAAAGCTTGCATAAGCTGCCAGATCCAGAAAGTGGTGTTGTTGAGCGTGATATCTATTACAGCGCAAAAGATGGCCACAAGTTGCGCGCTCATGTTTACGAACCGGCTAACAACTCTTGTTCAACCCCGCCGCTTGTTGTTTACATCCATGGTGGCGGGTGGACTATCGGTTCTCCAGAAGATGCTGAGCGCTCGTGTCGTGGCATTGTACAAAAGCTGGGGGCGGTTTGTTTGGCGCCTTCTTATCGACAGGGCCCTGAAGACCCGTTTCCAGCTAGCATAAACGATTTGTGGGATGGCTTGAAATGGATTGCTGCGAATGCAGAATCTGACCTCAAGGTTTCACTGTCGAAGGGCTTTATCATTGGTGGTTCATCAGCTGGAGGAAATATGGCTGCGATAGCCAGCCATCTGGCCCGAGATGAGAAGCTGATTCCTGCGATAACTGGCGTCTTTCTGCTCGCTCCAATGATACTGCCACCAGAGAAGGAAGGTGCACTGCCTGACAAGTACAAGGACCTTTATCTGTCTCGGACTCAAGCTGAGTGTAAGAACGATCCCATTCTCACCCCAGCTTTGGACAAGGTCTTCCACGACTCTGCAGCTGGGGACACATCCTCGCCTCTCTTTGTTCCGTTCATCTGGCCAACGGGCCATCACGACTTACCGAGGACTTATTTCCAGGTTTGTGGAATGGATGTCCTTCGCGATGAGGCTTTGATCTACGAACAAGTGTTGCGCGAGGAAAATGGAATTGAGACGCGGTTGGATATTTATCCTGGCATGCCTCATATCTTTTGGGGTGCTTTCGCGCATTTAAGCCAAGGAAAGAAAGCAGCTGTAGATCTTATTGAAGGGATCAAGTGGCTTTTGAAGTGATGTCTCGGTTCTTAGCTCTGGTTGATGAGAGGTAGTATCTTACTGGACATAGAATAGACTCTCATGGTCTTATCCTTGTACACCGAAGGATTCCCAAAGACTGGCAATACTTCCTCCATGACCCTTATTCTTATGACTCCTCAGTCTCCTCCTTCTTCTCCGCTGCTAATCGTACCAACACCTCCGAGGACTCCTCCTCCCGACCAAGAGGCACAAAGATATGATCATGGTAGAAACCGCTCACAGGGTTACAACCAATTCCCTTGGCCGCTAGTCTCGTTGCGATAACCGCCATGAACCCGACAGCTTCCAAGCTCGACGTGACGTTGAGACTGATCATTTTGCATGGGAAGAAGTGGTCGATCTTGTGTGACTCTGCGTAGTCCTTACTAGTGATGACTGTGATTCCCTCGGTCTCCTTGAATATCATCTGCGTTTCGGACAAAGGTGGTAGATTGGAGGTGTCGGTGAACGTGGCGAAGACGTAGGTGGTTGGATGGATCGTATGGGTGAGAGTTGAGAGGAGCTTACTCAGAGAGAGCTCGCCAGGGTCATTGGCCATTAGCGACATGGTTGCGCACTTGAGAACTACCCAGAATGTATTGGCGATCAGACAGAATGTTTACTTCGAGTATTTCAATGCCACAGAACAGAACAGGCGGCTTCTCAGAGTTTGTATTTTGGTGGTGGAGTACGGATACACAATGCGGATGCGGTCAATTGCAGGGCGTGCCTAGAGAGCCAATGACGTCACTGCAAACTCATTCCTGTCGATGGGGTCAAGGTTTTCAAGTATGTGTTGAACATTGGCTGTACTAAACTAGTGATCAGAGAAAGAGATTAAAATTCAACATGATTTCCATCTTGAGAATACCGCGATGGGATCAAACATCAAGCACCATGAACACTACTGGGCTCCTGCTCAGCCTTGGCTTTGTTGAATGCATCGATAGCGGCACCAGTCTTGATGACAGCAGAAGGTGCGTCGAGAGGAGGTAAGATGAGTTCGACCAACTGCATTCTATTAGTAACCTCTCTCGATCAGGGTGAAATAGGCTGAAGTCTTACCTCAAGGCAGCCTGCATCCCCAAAATTGGGATCTCGAAGGAGTGAAGATAGCTCTCCGCAAGTCTTGATAGGGCCGTGGTACTTGGATTCAAATGCTGGCCCGAAAGTCTTGCCGAGCATGGAATAGTCCAGAACTGCAACCTCGTTATAGAAGGCTTCCTTGCCGTGAATGAGGCGCTCGACTGTGTATCCGCCATTGTTGAGCACGAATCTGGATCATGTCAGCAAACGCCAGAGACTGTCATCAGAACTGAGAAGAAGGTACTTACATGATTGGCTTGAGATCCCACCGCAGCATATCTGCCAGCGCCTGAATAGTGAGGTGCATGGAACCCTCTCCAGTCACGAGGACAGGCCTCTTCCACTTCCCTTCGCTTTCCTTGATAGCCTGACCAACTCCAACAATGGCACCAGTAGCATACCCAATACTACCATACACGGTTTGGTTGAACATCATCACTCCGCTGGGGAGTTTGGTATCGCACAGGCCGAAGGCTGAGGTACCGGTCTCGCCAATGATCACATCCCCGGGGCGGAAGAAGGAGCCGAGTTCCTGTGTCTGTTAGCACCAGCATTCACTAGAAGATGTACCGGAGTGACCTACGCCCCAGAGAAAATCTTGCTTCAGCTCGTCGCTGGCCTGAAAGTTGAACTTGGGATATGGGTCCCAGGTGACTTGTCGTGAAGCCATGGAAACGGGGTTAGAACGAAGCGAATCGACGAGGCGTTTCAGAACCTTAGAGGGTTAACTGGATTTTCCAAAAGTGACTGTAGGCTACTTACATGCTTCGTTGAGACTGGGTACTGTGCTTTGCCGATCGAAACCGCGAAACGTTGGAAGTCAATAACAATGGCATCCTTGTTTACAACAGTCGTAAACTCGCCCGTGTTGAAGTCAGAAGGATAGTTGCCGATCCAAATGACTGTGTCAACAGATTCAAGCGCCTCTTTCACGACGGGCAGAGTACCAGCGCCGGAGTGGACACCTGCGAACTGGGGAATGGCTTCGTCAAGGCCTCCTTTGCCCATCGCGGTAGTAAAGGTTGGGAGGTTGGTCAACTTGATCAGCTCATGCGATTCTTCAAGTACTCCGTTGCGCACAGCACCTAAAGACAGTTAGCGTCGTTGGTTGTACAACTGGAACCGAAGGACTTGCCTCCATCGACAATAACAGCTGGGTTGTTCGATCTCTCCACCAACTTTCTGATTTCTTCAACAACACTCTCCTCGAGAGCTGGATCGTTTGGGTGCAGCTCGGTGGGGATTGGGACGTTGAGCCCTTCAGCATCGATCATTTCGTACGCAATATCAACGCTGAGCCCAATATAGACAGGCCTGCTCTCATGCATCATAACAGTAAGCGCTTCATCGATCTCTCGGGCCGCAGTAGGTGCATAGTTGATGACAACAGTTGCAGCGGTGATGTTCTTAGCCATGTTCTCATACATGTCGAACTTCCCGTTTCCAAGACTGTGGTGCATGATTCTCTTGTTGCGAACAGCATCGACAGTTGGGTAGCCAACGATATGCACAACAGGAACAAACTCCGCGTAGTGACCAGCCATACCGCAATATGCGGATAGTTCACCTGGGCCGAAGGTGGTAACAAAGGCTCCCGCACCACGGACACGAGCATAGCCATCTGCAGCGTAAGAAGAGATGAGTTCGTTGGGATTGCCTTTCCAGGCGAGGTCATTGTCGGTGACGAGATCCAGAAGGGCCAGTTCGTAGTCCCCTGGAACGCCAAAGACTGAACGGATGCCGAGCTCGTGAAGACGGCGGAAGAGGTAGTCACCAACTTTGATCTGAGACATGGCGAATGATGCAATGGATTCCTGGTTTGGATAGGAAGTGAAGTATTGAGTATAGCAAATGTATTGAGTAAGAAGACTGTTGCAAATAATGTGCTGTTCTGTGAACTCGAGAGACCAAGCAGATATATTTATACTCGGACCTCATAATCATGGATGTCATTCTGTCAGATACTGATGCCGTTGCAACCGCCCTTCGGGTGAGAAGCATTGAGATGGTCGTTGACTCGTTCTGTACAGCATGGCTGCTTACGCCGCATCATCATGGGTGGTGCGGAATTAGAACCATCCAAGAGGAAACAGAATGCAACATATGATTATGCTATGTTGGCCGTGCTCATACAAAGTAGCATTGAAGCGCTGCGTTCCGCTGCGAGCCGACTTGTGTGGTAAGCCGCAAGTGCCGTGCCAAGGTTCAGCAGACTTAGTGGCGTCCACTGTTGGGATAACGCTGGCCGGCCAAAAATATCCGCTGGCCCATGACCCTGATTCTTAGCAATTTTCGCATCTGACATGCATTGAACCTGATAACGAGTGCGCGTTGTGATGTCAACACCAAATCGACCTTTTGTTGTTGCTGCCCACGATACTTCGCCAAGCTGCCTTATAATAATAGATCAATGGTTGGGGGGCATCGACCCTAACAAGCTTAGGCTGTACACATCTCAGCGAGCTTCGTGACTAGTATTCTAAAGCTTTCCAGATACTGTTTACAGTGTTTAAACGCAAGAATTACCAGGGGCCAATTTAAAAACGTGGCTTTGAGTGGATGGAAGGCCAAGCCAGGAATTATCGTATACAGCAGTGGAAAATGGTGATGGGGGTAGCACTGTATTTCGAAGAATTTCAGGGCCCAGTGGGGTAGGCTAGGCTAGGGCTGCGGTGATACGCGGTAATAATTGATGGTTGCATTGCGGGCTGAACGAGCATGCCATGACATGCCATTGAAAGCCATCTATGTCACAGTGCAACGAGGAAGCGGAATAAAACCGCCCCAGGCAAGAGATACGGTAAGTTCAGAAATATTGGTATCTCAAATACCTGGAAATCGCATTTCAGTGTAACATAATGCTACCAGCTCAAGGACATAGAATGACGAGGCCCTGCATAATGGATATCGGTTGGTCCGGGTTCTCCGAATTCGCGTGTTCCATGGCCAAGAGCCCGAGTCTCATCCGCAACTAACTGCATACAGTAAGATACACTTACGGGCCAATAAGCGTCTTCAGTTGAGGCCTGAAGATAAGCACTCCCAGCGGCATTACGATCAACTTCGCTGCATGTCTCACTACATTTGAAGCTCTTGTTTGCTGCCTTTCTTCCGAATTCCATAAGGCTCACGGATATTCACAGACTCTTATATACTCAAAGTTCAGTAAACTTTTTACAGTAAAGGTAACCAAGGTATCCGCGATATTGCTATTGGTCCCTCAGACACCCTCCAAACCAACCTCTCTAGCAGCGTCTCGTCAATATGACGAGCCCGTGTTGGCAACTGTCAAGTAGCTGTGGCTGCCACTCATCTTTGTCGATTATCAAAATTTTAGAGGTCTTTCATAGGGTGAGAACAGACATATGTGATGTGATAAAGCCTGTACGCAGCCGAAATCGTGCTTGTCTGGATGTGTTACAGAGAGAATCACCTGTCAATTGATCATTGAAGCCCCCCATAAGGCCCTGTTTGTTTTATAATTCACTTTTGCAAACAGTCTCGTCGGGAAGTGAACCGCCCTCACTAAGAGTCCAAAAGGCTGTCTGGCTGCTTATAGGCTACAGTCCGATGAGGCGACGGTCCACGGGCACAAAGCATGTCGTTTTAAGCCTGATCCCGCCTTGCATACATTCAAGTGGGGTAGTAATCACGCAATGGATAAGCTCAAACTAAGCATACTAGGAGCCTCTTCACAGTCCTACTACCTAATTTCTTGCTTCTATCCTGCGCGTTAGCTGTATAAGCCAGAGGTTGTAGTAGAAGACTCATCTACTTATTGCCTATTATGTCGGGTCCTGAAGGAATCACGGTCGAGGAGGTAATACTCGAGGCTATTTCTGATGGCAATCCTAAATTACCAAATCAGGTGTTCAAGGTCGCTCATCGACACTTCACCCGATACAGAAGAGTCGGATTGATGGCCGATCTTGACAAGGCTATCAGCATGGTAACCAAGGCTATTGATCTCACGCCAGGAAGTCACCCACAGCGAAATCCACGTCTGATCAACCCTCTCTGTCTACTGGCATGAGAAATACCCAAGAAGTGATCCAGAAAATGTTGAAGGACTTCAAGACGCCATTAAAGCTTCACGAGATGCGATTGCAGCTCTATCCGAAACTTATCCACATCGAGGAACAATTCTTGATCAGCTGTCCACAAAGCTAGGGCTGCTCTTCATGCAGACGCGAGAGCTAGGAGTTATCGAAGAAAACATTGCAGTCCAACGAGAAGCTGTGGAGGTAACGCCAATCAGCAATCCGAAGCGTGTTTTTATGGCAAGGATCACCTACGAACCTATTCAGCGTAGTGACTTGGCAACTGAGTCGGCATGTCGAGGCTTACACAAAGCGACATTAGAGCGGCGAGATCGATGGTTCAGAGAACAGATTCTGACTCGTGGTCGTAATAGAAAGGCAAGATCCATTCTAGATGATGAAAGAGGAGATCTGTCGGGTCCTCGTGATATCGAAGCCTTCGATGACGATGACGATGTTTCTAGTCTGCCGCAATGGGTTCCTCATATTCATTACGGAGTATAGATAGAATTATCGTAAGACAAGCTCGCGAAAGAGACTACCGAAGCATACCTGTCGAGAAGCATGCATCACATGAGCAAAGCTATTTGGTAAAGTGACCCGATGCCACATTGCATAAATACTGTCATTGGTCTCATACTGGAGTAAGTCCTATAAAGCCAGCAGACTATAAATATAAATCTCCATTGGTGAGTCTCTAGTGTCTATTCAAGCTTATGATCTGACTCTATAAAGACGAGATATTCCTTATAATTCTTCGATGCCTCACGGTTCTTATCAATCTTCTCTTTATTCTTCATAATGAACGCTCTGCCCTCTTCCCGATGCTCCTCAGACAGTGGCTCAGGAAGTATACCCGGGGGGGGATTATACCACTGTTCTTCAGGGACTTTTGTTCCATCAACCCCACGAAAGATCATCTCTTCCTCCTTATTGTAAGGGCCGCGGTCCAGTAAGGCTTTTATTAACGCAGGCCTTAAAGCAATTGCATAGTGGACATTGCGATCGGCATCAAGGTAACGGAATACACCGTCGCTGCCAAGGTGTATGATGCCTAATAAGTCTAGGTCATAGTGCTCTGTGTTATGTAGAATATCGCTTATTTCCTGTTGTTCTGGCGAAAGGTCTTTATAGGTAATGCCGAGGCAAGTTGCCTTAGGAGGAGCAGGCTCTTCATGCTTAGAACCGGGTTGAGACATGGTTAAGAGAGACTTCTTGAAATGTTAAATGGCGGTGAACTGTAAGAGAAAGGAACCAACACGGAAGTGTTCTCATCTTAAATGAGCCGTGATGGCACGTGAAAGTCTTAGTTGGAACCCCGATTCTTTTAATTGGCTGTGCTTGCAAGTTCTACAACTGTTACCCATCGTTATTAGTACAAGCAGACACGTGTCAACTCGGGATATTATCTTCAACGTACGGGGCGAATATTGGCGAGTCTAAGTCATAATTAATGAATAAATACGTAGCTGCAAAGACTGCCAAGTAGTTCAGAGTAGTTCAAAGCAACCATATGTTTCGGATCAATCTTTCTTTGCTAAATAACAAGGTTGAATTAATTCTAGAGAATCTGCAAGTGTATTGCACGATATCAAACAGGCTACTGGCTAATTATCGAATATGGACCAAGAGACTGAAAATACTAGTAACCTTGTATACCAAGGTATACCAAGCATCTCTACAAAAGTCCCATTGCGCCCGGCTTTCTGCCAGCTTGAAGCAAATCAGATCCTAAATGGGAAGATAACAACCAACATGCAATGCACTTTACTTACAAAATTGGACGCACCGACCAACCTACGGTGCCGAATTCCGAACCTGATCCGCCAGATCCGTACTTCGCAACCACACGAAAGTACTTGGGCCGTCGCTTTCTGCTTCGTACGGATTGGTCGATGTACCAGCATCTTATAGAGTCCCTGGCGCTATTATGTTAACTCAAGAGCAATCGTTTCAGGGCAATATAAAGAGTAAAGGTGAAGTTAGACTAGAAGATAATTCTAACTGGGAAAAGTGGTATGTATAACTATCATAGAGACTTCCACCATGCAGATGACTAAATGAAAGAGTGGTAATCTTCACCTAATGGAGTCTTCCTGCGAACATGGATTTATGCATGTTGGTTCTGAATTCTCGTAAACTCTGATCATTGTCAAGTATCAACCAACTGTCATGATATGATATTTGCGCACTTTCGAGCATGTGATTCTTTTAAAACATCAGGTATAAATGCTTCAAGAGGAAAGGGTCATTCTACTTGATTCCAGACACATCCACGCAGTTGATCTACTAATTCTCATTGTGTTACACTATTGAAAAGCCACCCAAAAGCCACCTTATCTTATCAATATGAGAACAGGTATAGCCATGGCTCTTCACAATGATGTAGCTAGAGTGCATGTCTAATGAGTTGTTAGGATCATCCTTCCTTACAGTTCTACTTACTGGTAGCTTTGCGAGCGCCAAGTATACAGTTGAGATTCCTGAAACTGCTATATGGGTCACAAACTGGGATCAACTTCATGAAATGGGTGCAAAGTACCCCGACACAGCATTGTTTGAAAAGTATGGCGGCAATGTCATAGAAGTCGATGGTAAGATTGTTGTTGCGACAGATGAAAAAATGACCGAAGAGATCGACAACTTCATTAAAGAGTTGGAAAAAAATAAGCCAGGAGGTGAAAAAGGGCTAGAGACTTCCAAGAGACGAGATTTGGATATTCCTGGGCCTTTCCGTCAATGTAGTCACCCTGGCTGCTTTAATAGTGCTCATTGTCTTACTTTCAATGATTGTCACTACTGCAGGCGTCCAATGGCGGCTAAACGTGGAGTCTGTATCTAAACTTAGTAGTTAGGTCGTAAGTAGTTTCTGATCTAAAGTTGTTATGTCTTATTACTGTGGTTCCCTATCAATAGAATGAAGTGTATGATGCAGTTCCTACGGCGGACCTCCGTTCCTGACAAAAGCACCTCTTGAGCGATTCAGGGATGTATTTCTTGGTTTCCACCAGTAGAAGTAGTTAACGTACTCTACTAGTAGAGCTTTCCGAACAAACAATAGCTAACCCATCTTTTCACAGTGAGAACACAGAGCACACTAACGTACGTAGATTCGCTTAAGCATCATTCCAGGATTTTGAAGGTTTGTGTATATTTAGATAATATTTGGTATGAATAAGATTGAAAGAGGCTAGTATAGATACAATTTGAACAGAAAGAGAGAGGTTTTTCATGAGAATATTTTATACCCAAGAATGATATCGACTTCCACTCTAATGCAAGCTCTTTAGCTCCTAGGATGTGGCAGCAAGTCCCTGGGGTTTGACGTAGAAGAAGTGACTTCCATCCTCGCGGTGCAAACGCGTGAGAAGGGACATGATTCTTCCAGGGACGCCAGCAGATGGTCGAGTAATCATGTAATAACCGTTATTAGCTTGTCTGACAAGGCCACTTATGAACTTGAACGAGTAGCGACTGTTTCCAGGCTCCCGAGGCTTAATGGACCAAGTGCAAGTAGGTCGTGCGAAAGGTTCAAGAGCCAGACCATGTCGTCCACCGGGGCACATAATACCGCGCTGTCCGACCTGGCTAAGAGCGACAGGGTAGCCCCTAAGAGGGTCGAAAGTCTCGAGGTTGACAGGAGGCCAGGGGTCCATTCGCCATTCAACAGGATCACGTGTGTTGACACTGATGCGGGTGTGGGTAGTACCGACATCCTCAGCAGCGGCATAGGTATCCGAATTAGTCTCCCAGAAGAATGGGTGGGGGTTAGAAGGATCCATCAAGATCGTCTCAGCGAGCGTGATGGTTTCATTTCCGATGAATCGGACGAAGTTACGTTCCTGATCAAGCAGCTGGCGGATATGGCGGTCGATGGCACGCTGTCCTTCATCGAATTTGACACCCTGTGCTCCATGAGCAATTTGAAGAAGATCGATGCCCTTGGAAACAGTGATCCAGTAGTCAAGTACCTTAATACATGTTAGCTGTGAATCATCCTTTCGGACCTACTTATACGTACAACTGTCTTTGATCTGCTATAGTAGGCCACCAGGTCAGGAGACTCGTTCCAGGCTTGCTGAGAGAGCTGTCGCATAAAAGACCTCTCACCATTGGCGTTCAAGAAGTTATGAATTTGTGTTAGCCATCCGGGGATACTGTCGGCGCATGCCTGGAGTCTGTTGTCGAGCCGCTGCTGCAAGCGACCCATTTGACGTTCATGCTCTGACTCGGTGAGGTTTCGCTCAGCGATGTCATAAGCGGTATCTATGATATCCGCGACAGTCTTGTAGTGAGCTTGAATTTGAGCCATTGGTTGATTCAAGGTATCCAAACGTATCGATATGATACCATTGGAGAGGGTGTCGGTGAGATCATTCAGAGATGACTGGATGATTTGCATCTCTCGCACGACTCCGTAGATGTCGGCTCTGGTGACTTCGGCATTGGGATCCGAAGTCAGATGGTCGAGAAATCGATTAGCTGCCCAGCTGCCTGTTTCAGAGATGGCCCAGGAGATTCCGCTTGAGACAATAGCCTTGCCTGCGGATAGGAGGAGCAAGCCTGCCGTGAATGTCACAGCCATGTTGTGTAGAAGGCTTTATATAGATCGGGAGTGAGGATTGTGTTTAGTAGGTATTGGTAAATGTTTGTGACTTGTTGTTTTGGGAAATTGTTTTCTTGGGGGAGATCTATGGGATCTTTATACTTGTTCCTCTATATTGTCGATCGAGTATCACGATCTAGATATTCCTCGATCTCTGCCGCTACCGTGGTCTTCGAAGGTAAATTTCATGACTTGACTTCTTCCGGTACCTAGGCAACCAAGGAACTAACTCGGATAGACTCTCAGTCTCACTGCCTCCATGCAATATCATAAGCGTGACATATCTCTGGGCCCGTCTCATATCTTGGCACGACAACGAATTGGTATGTTACATTTGACCTCACTCATCTACGAAAGTTTCCAAAATCTTAACTTAAAAAGCAAGCCATAACCGTAAGAGGGTAAATAAGTGTAATTAAAATGAGACCAAAGCTCGTGCCGTCCACAAAACTCCGTAGGCTAGTACAAACCCAGCCACGAGAACATGCCAATAAACTTCGTCGCGCCAAATAAGGTCAATGAAATGATGATGGTATGCAAGCAATTAAATTGTGGCTATGCAGAGTGTGAAATCCACGTGGAACCTTGGCGTTGAGAAGAGCCGAGGCAATTGTTTCCTCGTGGTAATCTCAACGGCTGCTGCCGATCAGCAAGGACCAGACACAGGTCCAAGATCTGCATGCACCTACTTGATTGATCAGTCAACTAGATTCTCTTCTTTCCCTTTCTCTGAGCATTTCATTAATGAGAATTGTGATATTCCCAAAGGAGAGTGGTGATTTCGAGGCTAGCAATTCGGGAATAACTTTAGCAGGGTGGCCATCCCAATGCAACCGCTATACACTTTCACTCTGACGTAAAATCTCTGCTCTGAGCTCATCTCACAAATTTATTCTCCTCTGTTTTCGCTATTTTCGCTACTCTTTTTGACGAAGTCAGCGTTGAGCCTCGACGGCCATGCCGTGAACTCTTTCCCAGCCTATCAGCGTCTTCCTTGAAGTTCCCGTATGTCTCAGACCAATTACAGGAGAGACTAACCATCCGCGACTAGCAGACTAACATTTTAGGGCACCCAATGCAGGCCCAGCAAGCCTGTCACTTCTCAAGATCTAGATGCGATCTCATTCTTTACGAGACATGCTTGATAGTTCTCTATGTCTACTTAGTATAGTTCCCAGGAATGCTGCCAAGGAATATTCGTTGTACTTGACCGTCTTTCGCACCTATAATGCATTTTCTCGGCCAGGAGATAACCGCTATGTGAACTTTTGTATCTCATTGCTAGTAACGTTACGGATAATTTTGCGACCGGTTGGGAAGCACTGAGGTAATACACCGTTCGCGACACAGATGATAGCTATGCCTTGGCAGAATAGAGACTAACCAACTCCATTAAAATGTAAACTATGATCATTCTCGCTCATATCTTGCATAGCTGCAAGGCACGAATGTGGACACCAAAATCATCGAAGAACCACACATGATATTCACTACTGGTTGCCAACTCGAAAAGCACTGCCTGGAATGAAAGATACAAGCTTGCCAATTCTTTCGCCTTTCTTCACTCTGGTGGTAGCTTACATTGCCCGTCCCTGCAAGCAATTGCGATGGCCAACTGTAGCTATTCAAGAGTCGATTTGTGAATGAGATTTGAGCTGAAAATATAATTCATCGTACTAATATTCACCTACATCACCCTCTCGACTGCTCTGTTTCTATATAGTTCCGTATTTTATACTGGTCCACGACAAGGTGCAATGTGAAGAGAAATTCACATTAACATGGATAACAGAATCTCTTCTCATGGTAGGCTCAAAATATGGCAATTGATTGTCGATTCCCTTGATACCTCTCCCAGATAGGTATATCAAACTCATGCGTCAAAAGTCCACCAAAAGCAGGTCAGGCTGCATACAAGAATGGGATTAACTGAACTTTGATTTGCTCTCCGAGGGACTAGAGACATCTTTTCCAATACCTCGGACGTCAGTTTGAAATTCTATGGAAGGTAATAGTAACTTGGGCATTAAGACATACTCTTATGGCCGTGTCTTGAGATCTGCTCCAGGGTCTTCGGGAAGGGTGATAGTGGGCAAGAGATAAGATAACAGAGTCCTATCTGGAATGAGATAAGGACTTCCCAAAAGGGGAATCTTCTGAGATAACGTCATCGGCTGGACGTACCCTAGACCCCAGGTATCCTCCCGCCATCACTATCTGAGGAACATCGAAACAAGGGCCGACAGCTTAATGAGATGTAAAAAGAGAAGTTTGTCAAGATTCGTGGCGGATTCAAAGAACTATAAGAAACGTCTTGTCTTTGTAGAGTCAGGCCATAACCATGAATATACGAACTGGGGTCTCACCAAATGAGAGACTTGTGTATATATCTTCGCGTAATTCTCTTTGATTCTTATGAGATTTCCAATCCTTCGCCTCCTACCAAGCTCAGCCATGTTAGGGGTTCTACCTGTAGTCATACGAGCCGAGACGAAAGAACGCGATGATGAGAAGATCGTTTACTCACAGCATCAAAGTCAATATGTACCAAATTTCAGCAGAGAAGGTTGTTCTAGCCGATGAACGTCGCCTCAAAGAGCCTAATGGCATCACGGGCATTGTTCTCTTGTTTTCACGTTCTGATGATACCGATTGACGCAATAACGTAGAATATTTCCTCAGATACACTAAATACCCTTAATTAATACCGGAGGACTCAAGGAGATTTCTATCTTTCTTATCAACATCTCCTGGTATTGACAACGCTGAGGGTGCCTGTACATCATATCTCTCGACGAAATAGTTTCACGCCAATATCTCGCGGAATCCCAATGAAGGATCGAAAAGATAGGGCGAGATGCATTGGTTGTCGAAGATAGAAAAGAAGCTTCAATGATGAGGGAAAGGGTAAATACAAGTTATTACTGCAAATAGCACAACTCTTCTGGAGTGGTCATGGGTAACACTACGGACTTCTCCACCAAGCTCAGACTCCCCAATGCAGTTAACATGATATCTCGGACCGACAAATCTTGGACAACCACAGAAATCAAATGAATGACACCTTTGACTGGACCAAAAACCCGTCGGACCGACGAGCACGACCCCGTTTGGTTTCGCCCCCCAGCCCCAGATTCTCTTCTCCTTAACCCCAGCTTTTGCTTGGCCTGCATCCCATCGCCATCCCCAGACCCATCCGCCGCCCATCAAAAGCCTGTCTCGGGACGCGTGACACGAGCTTCTGCCTTCCCCGGACCGACGAACGACCCAGACCTGGGGTTTGTGGGAAGGCGATTTGCGCCTGAAGATCTCATGAGCTGACCTCGACCCACCGGTCGCGGATTTGGAGTCGAACTGACTGAGATTTCTCTGTTGGACGCTGCCACTCGGAGAATTGTCCCCTACCCTAGCTCAACTGTTCATCAACGAGGCGCCGTTAGTGTCTCGAACTTTAGCCTCAAGCATGAGCCAAGGCGGCGAGAACGCGTCCCTGGACACCGTGTCACCATCCAACAGCATCACAATGGCCTCTAAGCCGTCGTCAAAGGTGAAGCATATTCCTGCTGATGAACCGAAAAGCCAAGCCCACAATGCAGAAGCCAGCGCCGCTACGGCGCTAGAGCACGAGCTTACCTTTCGCGACGCAGTGCGCCTCTACCCCAAAGCCATTGGCTTCTCCCTGCTGTTCTCCATGGCGATTATCATGGAAGGCTACGACATGGCTCTCATTGGCTCATTTTACGGATATGAATCGTGCGTTATTCCCTGTTCCCGCGGGAAGCAAAAAAGCTAATTTGCTTTCTAGGTTCCGCAACAAGTATGGCAACCAACCAGACCCCGATGGCGGCATGGTTATCTCTGCGGATTGGCAGACGTACATCCAAGTCGGCGGCATGTGCGGGCAGATCTTTGGGCTGTATCTCAATGGCTGGGTGTCTGATGCTATTGGATACAAGAAGACAATGATACTGGCGCAGATCATCATGGTCGCCTTCACCTTTATCGTGTTCTTTGCGAAGAATATCCAGATGATCCTTGCGGGACAGATTCTGATGGGCATTCCCTGGGGTGTCTTTCAGACCTTGACGTTGGCATATGCATCTGATATCGCTCCCGTGGTTCTCAGGCCTTATCTCACGGCTTATGTGAATCTCTGCTGGGTTATCGGGCAATTGATATCAGCGGGGGTCCTTCGTGGACTTCTCAATCTGGATAACGAATGGTCGTATCGAGTTCCATTCGCACTGCAATGGATATGGCCCCCGTTCATTATCCTCGGCGCAATTTTTGCACCAGAATCGCCTTGGTGGTTGGTTCGCATGGGTCGTCATGATGACGCCAAGAAGGCTATTCTAGGCCTCATCACGCCTCAGCCTGATCTCAAGTTCGATGCTGATGCGCAGGTCTCAATGATTCACGAGACGAATGAACTTGAAAAGGCCACGTCCGCGGGCACTAACTATTGGCACTGTTTCATGAGAGCTGACTTGAGACGGACTGAGATTGCATCCATCACATACGTCGCGCAAGCCATGTGCGGCAGCGTTCTCATGGGTTATTCAGTCCAATTTTATGAACGCGCAGGGCTCTCATCAAATAGCGCGTTTACTCTTAACATTGTACAGTATTCTGTAGGCGCAATTGGCGTCATCCTCTCATGGTTCCTCATGGCGAGATATGGACGTCGCGCGCTGTACATTGCCGGCACAACATCGCTTTTCATAATCCTTCTAGTAGTCGGTGGCCTTGGATTCGCACCTCAAAGCGAGACAGGCCCTTCTTGGGCAATTGGCAGTCTTCTCATATTTTATACCTTTGTCTACGACCTAGCAGTCGGACCAGTCTGCTACACTATCGTCGCAGAGATTCCATCAACGCGATTGAAAGCGAAAACGATCGTGTTGGCGCGCAACTTTAATAATATGGCTGGCCTGGTAAACAACACGCTGATGCCAAGAATGCTTGGTGTACACGCATGGAATTGGGGTGCAAAAACTGGTCTCTTCTGGGCGGCATTCTGTTTTCTCATCATGGTTTGGGCATATTTTCGTCTTCCAGAACCAAAAGGGAGGACTTATGGAGAGTTGGATGTTTTGTTTGAGCATAGAGTCAGCGCACGAAAATTTGCCAAAGCGCGAGTGGATCAATTTGGAGATAGCACTGGTGCTGTCGAGGTTGATGCGCATTCCAGATAACGGCTGCACTGGGTAAACTATGGGTATATAATCTCACGGGACGGGACACGGATTTTAGATTGGCGTCAAACAGGTAATCAATTTGCATATCTTGCTAACAGTGGCTTCATTTGCGGCCGAATCACAGCTGCAGGCGAAATCATTAGCCAAGACATGGTCACCCTGCAATCGCATCTGCAGTGAAGCAGCTGGCCACTTTGCTAAGTCACTCTGTAAGGGGAAATAGTCGGGTACTGTACTCCCAAACGAGTAGTAGATAGCAATGAAGTTAATCATAAGACGCGGGGAACGCTCAAACATCGGATCTGATCTCGGACCATCAATGATTGCATTGCATTGCAACGCATATTCTAGCGTTAACCTTAGAAGACAGACACGCCTTTTCTCTTGGCTCATTGACGATCTGCAAGGGCTCTCCACTCAAAATCCCTTCTTGTCGGCTGATTAGCTACAGCTGCAGACTTGTCGGTCCGACGACATCGGCAAACCGAAGCCGCTGGGGCGTAATCTGGGGGTCTAGAGAGGTCGGCTGAATTACCTACTTATTAGGCAAAACCCGGGCTCGACCTTTTATCGTCGCTTCATTTTTCTTCATTTTTGTATCGTTCGATATCCCTTCGACATTCAATGACTGCAATTGAGAAGCATAAAGTGACGACGGAGGCGAAAACGTACTTGGGCACTCCGAGAAGAAACACAATGACGGTCAAGAACACTACACCCCGCCCTCGATGGCATCCTTCGCCGACATACCACCTCAAGGCACCTCGAGGTTGGATCAATGATCCGTGCGCACCCGGATATGACGCCTCAACAGGCACATACCACCTATCTTATCAATGTGTGTACACCCATCCAATCTCCTCGGCCAACTCTCAAGCTGACTTTGCCACCAGGGAACCCCAAATCCTGCGATTGGGGTGACATTACTTGGGGTCATTACACAAGCAGAGATGGCCTTACTTGGAAGCAGAACACACAAAATCCAGTCTTAGAACCCTCTGAGCCTTACGATGACAAGGGCATCTTCACTGGCTGTCTTCATCCTACAGGTCTTCAAGGAGAACAAGGCAAACTCACTGTTATCTATTCATCCATCACAAATCTTCCCATCCACTGGACTTTGCCATATACCAGAAATTGTGCAGGGTTGTCAGTAGCCACATCGACAGACGGTGGTAAGACATGGCAGAAGAGTGAACAGAACCCAATCTTGGAGGGTGAACCCGAAGATCTCACCGTCACAGGGTTTAGAGACCCATATCTTGCAGAATGGCCTGCTTTGGATGAAATGAGAGGCGAGGCAAGCTTGTATGGCTTTGTTTCAGGAGGTGTTGTCGGCGGCGGACCTACGGTCTTTCTCTACGCGATCTCACCGACCGACTTGACCCAGTGGACATACCTAGGCCCTTTGATCGATTTACCCACAGGATATAGCCCCTCTGGTCGATGGGGCGGCGACTTCGGTGTTAATTGGGAGTGTGTCAACTTTATGACTCTTCATAACGAGTCTGAGGAGAGACCTTTCTTGCTGATGGGAACAGAAGGCGGAGTTAAGCCTGGTGCAAAGGAGGGTAGCGACCAGTGGTCACTCTGGATGGCTGGATCTCTTGAACAGACGGAACAGGGTCCCAGGATAAAACCCGAATACAGCGGAATCCTCGACCACGGATGTTTATATGCACCCAACTCTTATGAGCATCCTATTACTAAGAACAGGATCGTCTGGGGATGGTTGAAGGAGGACGAACTTACCTTGGCCCGACGGGAATCCAAGGGTTGGACCGGATACTTCTCTATCCCTCGCGAGCTATTTTTATACGCGGCTGAAAACGTAACGAGGACTCTTACTTCATCATTGACAGAGGTTGGTTGCATCAAGGCTACTGAGAACGGAAGGGGGTCAATGACGGTTCAGACATTGGGAATTCGGCCACTGCCAGATCTGCAAGGACTTAGACGAGACAAGCCTGGTTACTGGAAAAACATCGACAGCAACACCAATCTTGGAAAGCTTGTCGACACGCATACCGGAAGCTGGGAGCTAGAAGCCACAATCAAGGTCTCACCAAACGACCAAGGCCTTGGATTCTGGATTCGACACAATGAAGACTTGTCCCAAGGAACAGCCATTCACTTCTCCCCTCAAAACGAGAAGATCACCGTCGATCGGAGCAAATCTAACAACGAAGCTGATATCGAAAAGAACGCTGTTTCCGGGCCTTTCACTCTCTTCTACTCTGACAGAAATGGCTCAGAGGAGTTGGAGAAGCTGCACCTGAGAGTCTTCTGCGATGGCGATGTTCTCGAGGTCTTTGCCAACGATCGATTCGCTTTATCGACTATGGTTTATGCGGATAGTAGAGATTGCACGGGTTTGAGTTGGTTTGTGGAAGGGCAGGGAGTAAGCAAGACTATTTTTGAATCGGTGAAGCTATGGGAGAACATGAAGGAAGTGGTTGAGGTTGATGAGCCTGTTGTTTATGAGCGAAGCCAGTTGTGATGAACAGCTACTGACGTATCGGCGCATGGAGTTACCATCATCGGGGTTCTGATAAACCAAAAGCCATAAATTGAACTTCTTTCCGTTGAATATCTTGATCCTTGTCTTTGTTGCTACCCATGCTCACCATCTAGAGTTTGCGGGGCGGTCACTGCCTTCCGCTCACCCATTGCTTCCCATCAGTCAATTGTTTCAAAGCACTGCTATTTGTAATGAGAATGTTATGCTACGGATGGGGATGCTGCGTTTGGTGGCGGTCAGCAGTTGTTAGACCTGATGTGGCGAGGTTGAAGCTACTACCATAATCAGTAATACACCCCGCAATGCTGCAACCTCACGATTGGCAAAACTTCCGCATTTGTCCATCGCCAAAGCCTGCTTACTTTACCCCTCTATAAAAACTGGCTTGTTGTCAGACTTGAAATAAACTGGTTTCTGGGTGGAAAAGGATTTTAATTTACAATTCCCCCTCACATAAAACATCTCATCATAAATCGCACCGTCTCCCAGGTTTCTACTGAACCTAGTAACTCAATATCATGAAAGTCGTTGCAGTCGCCGGCGGAACTGGAAGCGTGGGTAGCACCATCGTCGACGGTCTCGTGGAATATGGGAAACACAAAGTATATGCTCTGTCCAGAAAGGTAAGTCAATCTTCTGCGTTCGATCTACTTGGTGGCTCGATGTTGACCAGTAATAGGAGCGGCCCGCGCAAGGCGCAGTGAACTACCTCAAAGTGGATTATAATGACCCCAATGCCATCAAGAAAGCCCTGGAGGATGTAGAAGTCAATATTCTCATCTGCGCCATAAGTGTCGTGTCACCAGAGGCAAACAAGGCACAGAAGAATTTAATCCAGGCTGCTGAAAGGTCATCGACAACCGAGCGCTTCGTTATCAGTAGTTTCGACATGCTGCATGTCAAAGAGTAAGTAACCCTGGGACTCCCCGAGCGTTACTGACCTTTTACGTAGGGACATCGACCTCTCACCATTGACTAAATACACCTTTGAGGCCATCGATGAACTTGAAAAGACTAGCCTTAAGTACACTCGTATCGCCAACGGCTGGTTTCTCGACTACTACGGCATGCCTTACTGGAAGTGTAATCTAGAGCCCTGGATCAACATCATCAACATGGAGAGTAAATGGGTTGCCATTCCAGCTGATGGAAACATACAGGCCAGCTTTCTCACATCTCAGGATATGTCCAGATTTGTTGCGCGTTTAATGGATCTTGAGAAGTGGGATAAGATCACTGCCATTCGGGCCAACACCTTATCATTCAACGAATTGGTAGCCGCTGCGGAGAAGGCCAGAGGTAAGAAAATGCTCATCGTCACCAGCCACTATTTACTAATGGCAAGTAGGCACCAAGTTTGATGTCGCTGTTGATAGCCTGGAGAAGTTGAAGTCTGGCAAGATTTCATTTTTCCCTGATTATCCATCGATCGGCCACGGTGAAGGCGACGAAGCTTTCTTCGCCATGATTCATTATCAAGCTGGCATTGGCCGTTATCTCGTGCCTCGAGATCTTCCACCGTTGGACGACAAGTTCCCCGACTTAAAGGTAACAACGGCTTTGGAGGTTATGGAAAGTGCCTGGAGGGGGAAATGATGAAATTCAGGTACCAGGCTATCGGGATATCGGTTCTGACCTTTAGAATTTACCTAAGCGCTTGTAAAGGCTTCCTAGTTTGGGAAAACAAATAAATAAACATTAAGCAGCGCCGTTCTATCAGGTCTAGGTGTTGATCTGTGATCTTAGTCTTCGGTGCAATCATTTCCCCGCCTTTCAAGCCTAGTCTCAGTCCCTCTAGACCGTGCCGAGGTTATTTCATCACGTCAAGAACCGTTCCGTGATTACATCCCAGCATACATCATGTATGGGCATACCATGAAGAGATGCCGTAACTGGTCTCAGAACTATTGAAACAAGTAGCAACGGCGAAGTTGTGGATGTTCCTCACATTTTACCTTAGCTCAGCTCACGGCCTTTCTCCTGAACTACTGAACCTTGTCTCCCTCCCTTTTGTGTTATTCACAGCGTCCAATTGCTGTGGCTAATACCTACTTACAGGCCAGAAACAGCCAAGTCTGGGGTTTCATACTAATTCCGCAAGTCTCGAATCCGCCGGTTTCTTCCCCGTGCTAGCGTCTGTGCGTTCTGATCGTCCATGACTCGGTTATCCAGTAACTCGGAATAGGCCCATAACTGAAATTGTTAGATGACCTGCCCTCCATCTTGATTCGCTGCTTTCAAGCCTAACAGCCACTTGCTCCCTGGCTAACGAACCTTATCGCTCTCGTCCCAAAGCCACATGGCTGTTTCCGGCTACCGATTGCTCTAACCGACGGCAGCATGTTCCGATCGTTGGCAACTTGGGACGAACTGGGGTGAAGCAAGCGCCTGCAATTTGATGGTCTGACATCTGGCTCAAATCTCGACTCTTTAGCCCTTTAGCCACTTTCTCGCGTCGCCTGTGTTCCTACTGACTTAAATCTCTGCTAAGCCGCTGCTCTACGGCTTGGTGAGCTGCCATGTTGTCCTTGTCATCACTCCTTTGTACAAGACGTCTGTGGTTATGGCTGCTTCAGATTATGCCTCAGAGTCCAGGAGTGCGGTCGCCATAGCTGTTATGGCGACCCTGTCGTCGATCTCTCTTATCGTCGTATCCCTGCGAGTTTACGCCCGGGCCATCATGCTGAGAAACTTTGGTGTCGATGACGCATGTGCGATCCTTGCTTGCGTGGGTGCAACGTTCAATACTGAGAAATCTTCTTACTAACGACAAACAGTTATTGACGATCGCTGACGCTTCTATTGTCGCATCAAGTAAAGGCGCCCTACCAAAGTAACAACCTACTTTACGTTTTACTAATAAACAATAGACGTCAGAAATGGACTTGGCTCTCATATATCTACACTTTCTGGTGAACAGATTAGTAATTTCTTGAAGGTAGGCTTTGAGGATACCTAATTGACGCTTTAGCTAAAACAATCCAGATGTTTTACTTCTCAGCCGTCGTCTACAACATTGCCCTGGCAGTCATTAAGACAATATTTCTCCTCCAGTACTACCGTGCGATACCTGTGCGCCAGTACAAGAAGACATATATCACATCCGTCGTTCTCGTCACTTGCTGGAGTCTTTCTCAAATCTTTCTGAATGTTTTCATGTGCACGCCTATCGCATCTTTTTGGGATGTCACGATAAAAGGCACTTGTATTCTCAACAAATCATCATTTTATGTCAGCGCGGCGGGTAATATTTTGACCGATATCTTGATCATAGTCCTCCCGATCCCCGTTCTTCGAAGTCTGAAGCTCGGCCGACGACAAAAGTGGATTCTTATGTCTGTCTTTTGCCTCGGAACCTTGTCAGTTACTTGTGCCTTTTTGACATTGTCTTCTGTGACTAACACGAAACAGCACTTGCCTTATCTCACTGGTTCGTATCAAGTTCCTTAACATTGGCACGGATATCACATGGCATAATGTCGAATCAGCCTCTTGGTCAGTCAGCGAGTTGTGCTGTGGCATCATCTGTGCTTGCGTTCCAACTCTCCGGCCTCTGCTATCAGGCCATGAGCGCGGTTCTAGCCATGATCAATCCTCGTATGCAAGACATGAAAACTCCAGGAGCAACGTCACGGCTCGCCAAACAGGTACTTCTCGGAGTCATGAAATGCATGATCTGCCCAGGACGCTTCATTCATCTGAGAGTAAAGATCAGCTACGTCCCTTAGAGTCAACGATTGTAGTGCGTACCGACATCGACCAGAAGCGAAGCCGACCGCAGCTAGGATATGGCCCAGGAACACACAGCGTGGCAATACAAAGAAAAGACGAACAGAGACACAGTTTGTCTAGCGACTCTGATGATCCTTTCTCCATGCACCAGGTAGTTTGAGATAGTATAATAAGCACATTTACTAAGAAATAAGTCTTTTTTAATTTAAGAATATTGATATTTACTTTTAAATACAAACAATAAACCTATGAGCCTGTTGGCTGTCCTAAGAGCTTTAGAGGGCTATAGGGTGTAAAGGGTTGGCTTGGGATTTCTCTTTATCTTATTCCCTCTGAGACCCTCGGTGACTCACGGGTAGCACAAGGTCAGCCCAGATAGTTTGCCTTGGGCATCAATTTCAAGACTCAGACTCCACAAACTTTTTATTTAGGTTATTTATCAGTCTTGACAGGCCTGTCAATCATACCGCAGTATCTAAAACACCAATCTTCTCAGATCACATCACCGCTTCCATCCTAAGACCCAACTTCCAATATCGGCACAATGAGCGTTTATCAACCTCTTACTTCTGATGACAAGCATTTTCAAATCAGAGTCTGCATATTACTACCATAAAGTCACGGCAATCTGGTCAGCTGCAAGCTGGAAACTCTGAACTTGCTGGAAGACAAGATCAAATATGAAACCAATTCTTACGCTTGGGATAGCTCCGAGGATAAGGCGACGATAACATTGAATTGCGCTACATTGCAAGTCACTCAAAATCTCAGAGACGCCCTGATATATCTGGGTCAGAGTCAAAGTCGCGTTCACTTAGGATCGATGCCATTTGCATAAACCAATCTGATATAGATGAGCGCAATTCGCAAGTACGTGCGATGGACCGCATCTATTCCTCTGCCACTTGCGTCATTTAATGGCTTGGGCTTGAAGATGATACCATCAACTATGTTGAACATATGATGAAGGCGAGGTCAATGATTGAATTGGTCAGATTATGCTCAACAGACGAACTCTTCACACTATTGGTGAACAGTCCAATAAAAAAAGACCTTAAAGAAATGATTGAAGCTGGTCTCTATTCTCTCCAACTTGTCATCGGGGAGAGAAAGTATCGTCCACCTTATTGGCGAAGAGCTTGGATTATCCAAGAAGCCAGCTTAGCCTGAAGTTGGAAATTGCAATCGGGTGCGCTTTGCATTTCAGAAGCGGATATTAAAGCAGTCATGGAGATACTTCAGGATCCCAGGATAAAGACCGTCATGAAGGCAAAGTACCAAGAACGAAGACTTCGGGCACTGATAAGTCTCAATTCTTTCTTGTCTGTATCGGTGTATCGCAGCATTCTCTCTTCCTCTGAAACGCCAATTTCAGAGTTGGCCATAACTTCTCTCGATTAGACAACATCGGCATGGCAAACTACTAGGACTGAAGGCTCTGAGTCTAAGACTTACATTGTTTTATCCCGCCCTTCGAGCAACTCAGAAAACTTGCCTAAAGTTTCTGTTAGCTTTGATGGTCAAAATCAGTTGGAACGTTTCAGTGGAAGCTCTATGCTTGCATTCCAGCCAGGTTTCATGGCGCCATGGAAGAATGTGACGATAAGTATAGGGCCATTTTCTTTTCGAATTACGTTTCCGAATCATCATCAGAGTCCTCCTGATCCTCGATACACTCAGAATCTCAAACAGAGTGCGTCCTGGTTCCCTCCGATCGATAGGATCCAAAGTTGGGAATAGGTACCCATTACTCGACCCACAACTTTATCATCGAGATAAATTTCTTGGCCGACGAGGGTTTGGGGCAGTTTACAAATATATCCAATACGCCAGTGGGCGGACGTACGCTGGAAAACCATCGAAAAATGACACCAACGGGCAGAACACCTTGGAAAAAGTGAAAAATGAATTCAATTACATGTCAAGAGACTCTGTATGCTGTTTATCCTGCTTGAGAAATTGAGGGCTTGTTCTAACAATATGCACAGCGCTTTATTGTCGAAGTACTAGGTATAGTTAGCGATGGTTTTGGGTCGCCGGTGATACTTATGCCGATATATCCTCTTGGAAACTTAGATGGCTGTACCCTGACTGACAATGAGTCCGTTTCCGCTTTTGAACAAATTTCAATCAGACTTATCCAGCTTAAGAAGTTCGACATATTACATCGAGATATAAAACCAGGTAAAATTCTAGTCAGGAACCGGACTCTGGAAATCTTCCAGATTGTTCTTGCAGACTTCGGTATCGTGGGTAAATATGCAGAACAGTCCGAGTACTTCTATGGGACACCATATTATAAGGCACCCGAAATCTTCGACGAAACGACGGACATAGTTGATGACTGGTCTGATGTATGGTCTAGAGGCATTGTTATTCTTGAGGAGATGTATGGGCTTGATAAAGGAACGCCTCCCAAACTCAAATGCGACTCTGAGAGGGAAGAGTGGTATGCAAACTGGCAGAAGGAAGTGAGGCAGAAGGTTGAAAGTATTAACTGTGAGTCTGAGCTAGGAGGTTTGATGAAGACAATGCTTGAGGGGATCTTTGTGGGTTGTGACCAAAGATTTGATGCCAAGCGATGCCGTGGGACTGGTTTGCGAATCAAACTGTGGTTGTATTCTCTTCATGCCTGTTGGTGGAATTCTTGGGTGAAATGGGTGGATGGAGTACCAGAGATGCGAAAACAAGAAAATCATGGGGGCAGGGAAAAGAAAAGAAATTTATTAAATATGGGTGAAGATAACCTGCGTATCTAAAATTGAGACTAGTATTATAGCAAGGTATATATGGTTTTCCTCAATACTTAGGAACAATCTTACAGTTACAAGGCTTTCCAAACTCACACGTCGGAACCTCCGGCCAGACTATGTTGGGTTCCGCTCTTGCAGTCGACAAATCGATTGATACATTAATTTCCTCTCGTCTTGCAGGCGTCGGGTTCGACATAGTTCTTAGCACTCGCCTTCGGCCAGAAGGGTTCTTAGGCAGTCCTGGTGACAGCACGGCTGGTGGAACATAGATTGGCGAAGGCTCCGTCCCAGTGCCAGGGGGAACTATCATTCCTGATCTCGTGCCTGGCTTTTCTTGATTACTGTTTGAACTCTCTGTCCCAGTGCCCGAGATATTCTCAGATGTATCCGGCGGAGGCGGCCTGTCGTGGTTGTCTTTGACGGTTGCCTCAAAATGCTTCTGAGCAACCAAACAGGTTTCCTCTGCTGCTTTGGCGCTTCTCTTACTCGCATTGGCCGCCACCTCGCCCGCAATGGCGCTTCTTTTGCTTGCTTTGGCTGTCTGTCGCGTCGCCAACGCTGTCACCCCGTTTGTAACAGCCGCCACTGCTCCGAATATCCAAGCTGCTGCTGTATTTGAAACCTCAACACCTGAGTTGACTTTGGCCTGACCATCCGCAGCGACTTTACTAGCTCCTGCGATAGCATGCAAAGTAGGAGGCGTGAAAAAACCTGGGTTTGGTGAAGTGGTGGCGAATGGGTTTTGGGCTATGGTTTCCTGGCGCAGATCTGGATGATCTAGTTGTAGCTCAGCTCTTGATACCTTATGCCTGCTTCTTTTGTGGTTCTGTTTCGCTTGCCCAGGAAACATGTCCATTTCCTCTTGGTTGCTTCCTTCACCACGACCGTAATGCAGTGGTTGAGATGTCACTGGGATTTGTTGATTCACAGTGGTGCCGGTATCTGCGTCACTTCTCGGTATAGTCATTCCCTCTCCTGATTTCTTGGCTTCATTCTTCACCTTTTCCCATCTCTTCGAGTCCTCCTGCAGTCTTTTTATCATAACCTAAGAAACACGTTAGCGATTGCGATTAAACAAACGTCAATCAACGTAGGAACTGGAACTTTACCGAAGTTAGTTTGCCCTCGGTTTCAATTAAATATCCACGCGCAGACCTGCCTGATCCTATATCCTGCCCAATGAGAAAGATACCAATCAGTGATATGTTTACGGAACAGTAGCAGCATGCAAGGGATGTTTATACATCAACATACCTCGCAATAGCGAAGTCTCACAAAAGCATTAACTCCCAAGTGATGACTGATATCTCTAGCAATGACTTCTCGGTCGATACCACAGTCTGGCAGGAAACATCCACTCCCATCGTGCCTGTATGAACCTTTGCCGTCAGCACGACGGTCCGGTGATGTTGACCTCATGTCTCCGACGTCTTGAGTGCCATTATAACAGGGCTCATCACGATAATCCGATGCGCACTTCAACAAGGAATTGATAGAATGACTGATATCTGTGAAAATCGAAACCAGATCTTCTATAAGCTGTGGATCGTTCCCGCAGCCCTCGTTATCGATGGCATTCTCGCTGCTGGAGCGCTGCTTCGGAGAATCCTTTTCTTTTTGGATAATGTACAAAGCGTATCTGAGCAGTCCATTTAAGTCACAAAGGGTGTCTTTTGGGTTCTGCGATATGTACCGCGGAATTGTTATTGAGCTCGTTGCTGAAAGGCGGTGTTCAGGCTTGCCATGCCAGATTCTGAATCGTGCTTGCTCGTTCCTCATGTGTTGCTCAAACGCCGAGTTGAGCCCAACACATTTTGACAAGGCGGCTATAACATCATCAAAGACAGGAAACCATTCAATATCGTCAGCAATGGTGTCTGTCATGTTGCGGCTCTGACGAATCGTGGATAATGCGGACCTGAGAGATAATTAGGGCAAGCAAGGCGGGGCAGTCATGCTTATGCTTACGGGCGGATTTGAGCTGCATGCCTGTCTGCCAGCATTGCCTCGTTGATGCCTGACATTTACATATGCAAATATGCATTTATGAGATAAAGCTCGTTCCTCAAGTACATGTAATTGCCTAGGCCTGAGTTGCGAGGTGGTGCAGAGGCACACGATACACCCTCCTTACTTTTCCACCTACACATTTGAACACCAGTCCACACAACTACGGTCGGACATTCCTTCGTGTAGTCGGCTTATCCATGGATTCTCTCAGATAGAAATAGCCCTATACCTTTCTCTCAGCATCTTGGCTTGGGTACTTGGTATGTCTCTTTAACGTCCTAAGACCACAATTGTGTATTTACAGCTGACTATGATGATGCAAATGCTAGGCTTACTTAAGAGGACTATAAATTTGGTCTATTGATAAGATACTAATGAGAGACTTATCCCCTTAGCCTATAATCCTTATATTTATATAGAGCACTAAATAAGTATTATAATAATAATACTGATTAAAAATAATCCCTGAAAAGATGCATACTGTAGTAGGGACCGTTAAAGGGTTACTGCAACATATCACCATTGCTGATGCTAATCTTCTCAACGGACCACAGAGATGGCAATGCTCCAGTCAGTCTCTTAGTGAAAGGTAATTAATTACAAATAAAAGTATTATAAATATATTATTAGGTTTAATATAAATAGTTTAAAAAGGTTAATATAGTTAATAAATAAGTGCTCTAAATAAATCAGCACTTTTTTTTCATAATCTAGCTCTTAACTGCAAGTTATATAATATGACATTATTAAAAAGACAAAATGAGTAATTCCAGCCCATTAGTAGGAGTCGTAAGTAAAATAGATACACAGAATACCAGAAATATATAAGATAGATGGCCTAGGGGGAAGGGAAAGAAAACAAAATGTATTAAATATAGGTTAATATTTATATTCAAGTTTTAAATTCATATTGTATTAAGATGTATTTGGTTCAAACTATCTACCTGGTCAACCCTGAACTGCTGTGCGGCATGCAACGAGTACAATTGGACGTTCAGCTTATCCACAAGCATTTAAAGCACCATATGCTCCAAAGTAATGCCGGGCGATAGACCAAGAGCAACCAAAAGGGCCTTTATTCTCTTCAGTGATATTTACCACGGCCTCTTTAATGCTGATAATACCGACAATAAGGGCAACCTTTGCTTACGGTGTATACAAGCATTACTTGAGACGTGTATCATCCTAGAGTGTCTACACCTTTGGTCCGACAACCGCGAGATCCAATTCTCAAAGTCAATCATCAAAATACCAACATTTCCCAAGGTGAAGTAAGCTCTACTTCGAGCATTTATTTATGAGAAGTAATACCTGATCACATAATCAGATGGATCGCTTAGAGTTGATCATTCGATGCCAGTGATGGGGTAGCATGGAGAATGCAATACACGCGACAAATCACCTTGTTTCAGCTCCCACATTCCGTGATCATCACCTCCCAGTATTTCCTCTCCCTCGTAAACAACTAGCGGTACACATTTGAAGTATTCCCCCATCAGACTGACACAATGAGACAAACCCGGCCCGACATAAGACCAGTCAGCGTCTCTCCTGGCTCCCCCGCAAATTGCATCCGAAGCTCTACGCCATCACAAAACGTGACTTCCATCGTCTCTAGAATTTATGGCTTGCATTATTGGCTGCGTGCTTCGTCGGTCCGAGTAAAGCTGTCATGTGGATTGAATATGTTTCCTTTTTTGTGAAAGGCTTCGTTTTGTTTGTGCCGTGTTATCCGGGACGGGATGTCGGTTGGCGCTAGTAAAAGCCCAACGAGGTCTGGAATTAGCTGAAATGGGAGCTGGTAAGTGGTCAAGCTCTGAATGGAAAAAGACGTTAGGAACGATTTCCCCGCGTTAACGAGTGTGCGGAGACGTTCCGACCAGAGCTGTATGGCAGCTCCAGTCTCCTTGTCAATTGACTTCCCTAGCTTGCCCAGGAAGTGCCAGGCTTCAAAAGAGTGTAAAAGTCTACCACAAGAATACATATAGAGGCTTGTGATCAAATTAATTTATTGCATAAGCATCCGTGACTTGTAGATTTGCCTTAACCTCTTTAACTTTGGCCAAGCGTATGGAAAATAGTACAGAATGTTTAATAACTAAATAGTACTCGGATTGAACCAAGAAATTGGAAGTTTAATTATCTGCGTCTACCACCGCTGCCATAGCGTTCGTGGGTAGCACAGATCATGCACTGTAATGCATGCCTCCCGCCTTTCCCTATTGCCTTACATAGCTGCACTGCTGTATAGCTTAGACATGGCTTGATTAGGAGGCGCCTCTATTGCTGCAGGCAAACAAGGTCTGGGCATCATAAACGAAAAAGTCACCAGTCGAAATGTCGGACCGACATCTTCTCCTTACTCCTACTGTTAGAGTTTGTGGGTGGTGCCCGCTCCTCCACATGGAGAACTTGGGGTACTTGGGGTAGTCTGTGTAGTCTACCACTTGGCGATGCTAGTGCTGGGCTTGGCTGCATTAAGTTAATCTCCTCTCTGAACTCCTCAACTGGGCATCGCATGAGAACTTGGTGTGAGCAATGAATATGCATATATAAGATGATGCCTCCGTCCCTCTCCCAAATCATGAACAGGTCATCAAAACACTTCAATTGTCTCCTATCCCTACCATTCTGATCACTTTGGTACTCTCAGAACCATCCTCTGCCATACATCATGGCATACAACGGCCAGCCAGATGAAAAGGGCCTGAGCGCCGCTCACACGGAGCGCCGTGGGAGCACCGCGGAGCAGCTCGCTGCGCAGCACCTGCACGAAGTCAACGACAGCGAGGAGTTGCGTGGTATTCTCACTGCCGCCGAAAAGGCAGCCGATGCAGAACATAACATGACTTTCATGGAGGGCCTGCGGGCCTATCCCAAAGCCATGGGCTGGTCCATCGCTCTCTCCACTTGCATCATCATGGAGGGCTACGATACAATCTTGATTGGCAACCTCTACGCTATGAGGCCGTTCAATGAGTACTATGGTCACCCAGACGGAAAGGGAGGATACTCCATCAGCGCCGCATGGCAGTCCGGTCTCACCAACGGCGCCAGTGTCGGTGAGATTCTGGGGCTATACGCTAGCGGCTGGCTCGCGGACCGTTTTGGGTACAAAAAGGTTCTTGCGAGTGCACTCGTCATGATGACTGCCTTCATCTTCATTCAATTCTTTTCTGTTAGCTTGTCGATGCTGCTGGTCGGCGAGATCCTCTGCGGCCTCCCGTGGGGCGTCTTTCAGACGCTGACTACAACCTACGCCGCTGAAGTTTGCCCGATTCACCTTCGTTGCTATCTCACAACCTATGTCAACCTTTGCTGGGTTATTGGGCAACTTATTGCTTCAGGCGTGCTCCGGGGGGTCATCACTCTGGATAGTAAATGGTCATTTAAGATCCCCTTTGCTGTTCAATGGGTATGGCCAATCCCGATCCTCATTGCTGTCTTGCTTGCTCCTGAGTCTCCTTGGTGGTTCATCCGCAAGGGCCGGGTCGAGGAGGCTAAGCGTTCGGTGGAGCGTCTACAACGGAAAGGCACAACTGTCAACGCTGACGACACAGTGGCCATGATGGTCCACACGGACCGAGTTGAGAGGAAAATCAGCGAAGGGACTGGATACCTGGACTGCTTCCGGGGACGAGTTAATCTCCGCAGAACGGAGATTGCCTGCCTAACCTGGATCTGCCAAACCATCTGTGGTTCCTCCTTCATGGGTAACTCCACCTATTTTTACGAGCAGGCCGGTCTTGCAGACTCTTCTGCTTTCGACATGACAATCGCCCAATTCGCCCTGGGCTTTATTGGTACCGTGCTGTCTTGGCCGTTAATGGCTCGTGTAGGTCGCCGCAAGATCTACGTCTGGGGCCTGTTCTTCCTTACTGTGATCCTCTTCGTCACTGGATGCCTAGGCATTCCTCCCAAGGCAGCTAGTCGCTCTTGGGCAATCGGATCGCTGCTTCTGGTTTACACTTTCACGTATGATATCACAGTCGGTCCCGTCTGTTACTCCCTCGTCGCCGAGCTGCCTTCGTCAAGACTGCGCCAAAGGACCATCGTGTTGGCGCGAAACGCCTACAACATTGTTGGAGTTGCATACACCAATATCATCGGTTTATATTCACTGAACCCAACTGCATGGAACTGGGGAGCTAAATCGGCTTTCTTCTGGGCTGGCAACTGTGCGTTGTGTTTTCTTTGGGCTTATTTCCGACTTCCAGAGCCCAAGGACCGTTCTTATGCCGAGCTGGATATGCTCTTCGATCAGGGTGTCTCCGCGAGGAAGTTTGCAACGACCTATGTCAACCCTTATGAAACCGAACGACGATCCGGCCACGATTCTGATGACAAGGGAAAGGTTATGAGCCATGTTGAGTGATCAGTTGATGTGTAAATATGCAAGGCACATGGGCTGTCGCAGTTCTAAGACTATGTCATGCTATCTATTGGCTCTGTCTATGGAAACTCGGATTAATTGACAAGATTGCTTGGACGTTCTGGACAGTTGGGATTTTACGCGTGCGGGTGATACGATAGTTACCACTTAAGAGTTTGAAATTGAGTTACTATTTGATCTTTATATGATGTTCTATGAAAGAACTTCATGACTCACCAATGTTTAATGCCAGGCTGTTATAGCTTGTAATTATAAGGGCAGCCTACCCAATACTCACAGTAATTTTATAAGAGTCAGCTGAAAGAGATTAATGGAATAATTAGTTTAATGGCGTCCTATGATCTACTTATTTTATTAACTAATCCTCAATCCTTTCCCGCCTCTGCCGGAAACTCTTCCAAGATTGTATGGAGCGTCGAAGCTGCTCATTATAGCCATAAGTAATCGCATGCACCAGCCCAATGTATTGTGTAGAAGCCAGTAAGGCAACGAGCCACGGTGGTGATTTGCCTTTAATTTCAATGAATCGGTTGATCACCCCAGGAGTCCAGAGAATGAGGTATCCTAGTGGATAGCCATTCAGCAACATCATTCTTCGTAGGTTCGGTGACGCTCTGTTCCATGTCGGTTGTCTTATGGGCGAAGCTAAAGCGTCGGCAGAATCAGGCTCCGGGTTACTGTAGCAATGAGTTTGGTTGCTCATGGGTGCTGTAGATGATGAACTGGCGGCGTCATTCGCCGTTTCAAGTTCATAAGCAACGGTAAGTGACGAGACTTTTGTGATGGCTGGCCAAGCTGGAGTTCTGGCATGCTGACTGCGCAAGCCCGTGTCTGTCGTTAGATTTGTTCCGTCGGAAGAAGACCCTGAGACTCCGAAATGGCCAAACGCCCGTTTGAGCTGGACATACACCGTAGTATAAATGCCGATGACCAAGAAGAATATGCAGAGGCGCCATCCAAATGACAAGCTCCATCGTAGGATTGGATACTTCGCTTGAATCCAGCACCAGTTACCGCCCACCGGGCCATATGCTTTTAATCCTAGGGCGGTGAAGCCTTGCAAAACAGTGAGTCAACGGCAGTCCATGTTAGAAAGATTACGTACTGGTTATGATCCCTGGTATCCATGCACAAAGGCATATTAACAGAACACTCCGCAATGATGAATCTTGTAGCAGATAGGCTTTTTGCACGGTGAGTAAAACCGTTATTGATATAAATAATATGTTAAAGTCAATCGTCTGCACTGTGAGTTGACCCACCCACGCATTCGCGGTGCATTGTCCTTTGGTTAGAACCTGATCAAGTGGGCCATACTTCAGTGCCAGACTGCCTGTTATGGTATTATTGATCATGTCTACCAAGTCTTGAGCGTTTCGTTAGAAGCCTGTAAATAGCCAATTTCTTGATGGCGCCCGTACCGCATAATAGGAGATTGATAATAAGGGCGTGGCGAACATGTCGACGTGTAGGAGGAGATATCGCATGTAGGGTCAGCACTACTACTATGGCTATGGTTGACAGCACAGATCCTACCAGGGTAGGCACTGTAATAGCCAGGTCGACGTGCGATGATGACATCCTGGGCGCCAGGTAATGAATCAACCGTGGACGGGGCAGGCTTAAACCTACACGGCTTATAAAGTATGTAGCATCCAGGCGTGGAGGATTTCGCATAAACTAGCGGAAATTCGAAAGTCTGCGACACTTGGGAGTCACAGGCCAACTTATTTAAGGCTGTAACCTACGCTATGCCAGGATCGTCTACGTAGTCTTCCTTATCTTTATCCCCAGGGTTATACGAGTCAGTAGCAGCATTCCCGTTCCGTGCCGCCCTGAAGATGCGCCCGCGGCGTCCGCTAGGGTGTGCCGATTGTCCCGCTCCGGGTACGTCACTCACATGAGAGCCAATCCAAGCAGCCCATAACCCCTACCATCAGATGCTATCAGCAGCAACATAGCCCTACAAAAGATCATGCAGATCCGTCGCAACACGTTTCATAACACTATCACAGTCCCTCTGGCAGGAATCCCGCCACAGGGAACCAACCTTCCAGTCGTTTGGCCTGGGAGGGCAATGAAATAATCGTCAAACCATACAAGATCAACGATTGCTACGTCACCACGAAAATGTGCTATCTTCTTTTGTTGCTTCTGGGATTACTTCCTACTTTCCAAGGTGCGGCTCGAATTGATCATTGGAGCCACCTCAGCCTCGAATTACTGATGTGTTTCCGAAACCCTTTTTGTCACTGCCGGAGATAGAATCGCATTGAAATGTATTCCCATAAATTTACAGACTACTTCCAGCTGCCTTCTTACTACAAATGGGATTCCAGGTAAGACTCAACCTGATCAGAAGGTTACCTTGACAATCTCTAGAATAATGTATGTCTAGTTCCTAGTTCATAACACACTTATTAAAGATAGTTATTCAACAGCTTATGTGATGGTACTCATATACCTAGTAGCTTTTCTTTCTGAACAGCATCCATACCTCAATCCAATAGGGGGTAATGTTTGTCCAGGAAAATTACTCGCTGAGGCTCAAATCGCATGTCATTACGACGCTGAAACCTACTTCGACAGCCCTAAAATGACCTCTCGCCCCTGTAGATACCAAAATGGTAGAAGCGCCATACTGCATACTCTTTCCGGAGGCCCTTGAGTGTTGAGCGACACATCCCAGACTGGGGTTGTAGCTTATCAAATGATAAATGCCCGGTCGTTACAAGCTTGACAAGCTACCTCGAGGAGCATTAACACTCTAATCCTTGAAGAGAGTAACAGTCGAGGGTTTTGAAACGGGCTAACTGATGACTAGGGGAAATATACTTTAGGCTAGTGATTTCAGGCAATCAAAACACGGTATCCTTTTAGACGAGATAAGCTTTTGGAATCGTTGCCGCCCAAAAAATACCCACCAGCCTCTTGTTCAATTGGATCGGTAGATTGGCTGTGAACCCTTTTATGAGCTGTGTTGCATCTGTGTCACGTAGCTCAGCCTTGTGCAATACATACCCTTGCTGATGAGCTTGTTAATCAAGGCTTTGCAAGTCATTTCTGCCACGACCAGGATCCCAAGGTTACAGGAGTATTCCTCACCCATCCGGCTCTTATTACATACACCAAGTCCTATCATGAAGTGATGATGCTTGGCTGTACATAAAAAACAAGCAAACAAATACAAATTCATCTTCTTAATGTTGTTGGTATCAATACTTGCAGAAGGAGCTTCTGTATTGGATTTGCATCCATGAGTGGCGACGAAGAAGCATACTATCTTTCGGCTCTCTCTCGCCTCTAATAGCCATATGAAGTACATGGAACAGCTCTTCCTTCTATGATAATCACAGACCGATATGATGCTTACATGAATGCAATTGCAATTGCAGATACCTTCCCCTGATCCAACATGATCCCAGGCTGTTTTGAACCATTATCATTCTAAGTTTACAAAAGGCTTAGATGGCCTCCAAGAGGATAGCAAACGGTCAGAGTTCCAGAAGAGCTTTAATCAGCTTGCAGCTGCAAGGAATATACGCGGTTCACTGACAACGGCAACATCGTTTTATTTCCGCTCGTGCCACGTACAGATGTAGGAAAAGATCTGACTTTATGAGACGGAAGGCTCTGGCAGTCTACTTTGCTATGCGTGGGTGTGTTTCCAGCAAGAATAAAGAAGCAATGAAACCAGCAGCAGACATGGCCGTCATGAAGATATTCTGCAGATTGTAACCTTCAGCAAACGCTCTTCTCACAGCAAGCTGTTGGGGCCGTTCTAGATCGTTTATTGCGGATACGGAGTCAAGGATAGCCGCTGCTTGCTCCGAAGAAACAAGATCGTGCAACTTCGGTTTCAGATGATTGTTGAGAAGCGTGGCGCTGCAAACCTGTCAGTAAATTGTGTTTGCTGGAGACATAAACGATTGAAAATACCAGATGGCGAGTGAGACTGTGCCACCGAGAACACGGATCTGTGTCAGTGCACCCATCATCACAGCTTATTTGTTAGTAGTCTTTATTATCGTCGACAAGGGCTCACTCACGCAGATTTCCTTCACTAACCACTACTCTAGCAAAAGTCAAGACAGTAGCTAGACTCATACCGAACCCAACTCCCATCAACACCTCATATCCGTACTGAGCATCTGGCATATCAGCTGAATCTGTTGACAGTGAGCATGTTAAGCCGACGCCCAAGACTTGAAGCATTGCAGCGATGATTATCAGGTACGCGGGGGGCACCTTAGCATTTCCGGTCAAGTAAGCTGAAAGGACAGTTGCGGCAGGAGAAGTTAGCATCATGGGAAGTAGGATGATGCCAGCGCGAGATGGTGACACTCCATACACAGCTTGCGCCCGTTGCGGAATGTTGACGATCATTGAGACGAAAGGGAAGCCAACGAAACAAGTCGTCCTGTACAATCAGTCAGTAAACGTGGAGAAGTAAAAGGGTGCGTGGCTTACAGTAGCATGGCGCTTGAGATCCTATCCTTGCAAATACTCGGCGGGAACACAGGTTCTTGTTTGCTCGGCGACTTTTCAACGTAGACTTCCCAAAGACCAAAAGCGATGAAGAGTACAACTGCCAGAACCAGGGTGGCTATGACAATCGCGTTGCCCCATGAGTATCGAGTACCTCCCTCCTCAAGTGCGAACACGAGGAGAACTGAGGCAGTAAGGAGTAGAATAATTCCGAGCACGTCGATCCTGACCCAGTTCGAGCGTCGAACCTTTGACCGCAGTACTTTCAGAAGGGAGAGGCTGGATGATTCTTCGGAAGCCGGGAGGAAGAAGCAAACCATAACAAAGGCGATGGCTCCTCCCGGAAGACTATGGTCTTGTGTCAGCATGTCACGATAGAGCATAAAGCCAGGGTCGTACTTGAGGAGAAAGACCCAACGCCAGGTTGAATGCTGGCTAATCACACCTCCCAGGATGGGGCCCAGAACGCTTGCGGTAATGAAAACTGTCGACATGACGCCCATGTATTTTGCGTATTTGCTGATCGGCACTAAACTCGGAGCGATTGCGAGAATCATGGCGTAGATGCCTGATGCGCCAATGCCTTGGAACGCTCGAAGGATGATGCTAAGAGGTTGTTAGCGAGGAACCAGAGTGGGTGTGAATATTGCCCACAGATCAACGACATTGTTTGCAGCACCACAAAGACCAGAGAACAATGTGAAAATGAGTAGTGCAAGCAAAAGCATCGTCTTCTTCCCGAAAACATCGCTAAGCTTTGCATAAATAGTCAGAAAGCCTGCTACCGTCAGTGATATGTTTGCCATTAGAAAGAGGTAATGTGCGCACCGGTATATGTCAACAAGTAGGATGTGACGATCCAATCACGAAGGATGAAGCCATTGAGGGCGTTGGTTATGGAGACCAACGATGTACTGACGATGGTTGTCTCGAGTGTTGATAAGAAGAGACTGATCCAGAGCCTATTAAGACAAGGTTAAAATCACTGAAAGATCAGTTTTCGTAACCGACTTACGCTGCGCTCAAAGCATGAAGCTGCCATCCTGTAAGATATTTCTTATCGTCGTTGTTTTCCGTCAGATCTACTTCAGCGGAGGCCGCCGCGTGGTGGAGAATTGGCGTCGATCCTTTGTCCTGTAGTGCTGTTTCAGTGGGTTTAGAAGGTCCAGGCACTGTAGGCTCTGCATCCATTTCGTTGTCGAGCTCTTGACTGCTTGTACAACGCTGCGTTGTTGAAAAAGATTGCAAATGGTTTCATTACAAAGAGAAATAAGTCAAGCAGAGAATGAAGTCATTTCTTGGGAGGTGCGAAGATTAATCGGACCACTATAATTAACTGAACGTGTTGGCAGCCGCGAAGACGCGCAAGCGACCCTCCATGAATCCTTCGAGACGTGATATGGCGCTGAGGCCAGAGTGTCCATGACCAACACAATTATCGTCGCTTGATCCCTGCAATTTCGTATGAACCAACTTTCATCCTCCCGTGGTTATTATTAGAGTCAATGGGCTTCCTGGTACCTGCAGATTTATTACCGCTATGACCGTTTTGAGCTATTCCCAGCCAAACTTGGCCATGGCAGATGCTGCGTTCGGATAAACATTAGCCGACTCAATTCAGTGGCGCAGCTCAGCTGAGCTTTTAGCTAGAAGCGAGCATGACCTGAGAACATTCTAAAGATCATTTATTCTTAACTGTGAAGCTCAATAATCATGTCGCAAGCATCTGCACTTCAACAAGAGCTTTTCTTCAAGTCGTATAATGACACGTCTCCGACGACAATCCTCTTGCTCCATGGCCTCTTCAGCTGCAATCTCGAATGGGAGCACGTAATTCCCCACCTCAGTGACTACCATGTCATCGTCCCAGATCTCCCAAAACACTCACAATCGAGGGAAATAGGGCCATGGTCAATTGAACTCGCTGCAGACTCTGTCGCGCATCTGATCCGAAAGCATGCCCACCATGGTCAAGCGCACGTTGTTGGCCTTTCGCTCGGCGGCTTCACCACCATGGAATTAATCCGCCGACATCCAGACCTTGTTAAATCAGCGTTCGTCACTGGCTCAACTCCATTCCGACCATGGCAAGTCTGGGCAGCAGAAAGACCCAGCCTGCTACATTACGGTCTCAAACTCGTTCTCAACAGCGGTTTCTACACTCTCAGCGTCTGGATGAAGGGTCTCAAAGATCACACCCAGCTCAAGAACGAAATCGCTGCCAATAATGATTGGAACTTGGTTAATGACGCCTACGCCGGACTTGCTAAGTGGCAGCATGAGAACTTGAAAGCAGTTGCTGCAAAAAATAAGCGGATATTGGCTGCTGCTGGAGATCAAGGTGATGATTTTGAAGGTGCGAAGGAGATGGCTCTGACTTTTCGAAAAGAAGCACGCGAGGACGGAAAGAAGAGTACGGCGGTTCTTATCAAGGGGGCTATCCATGCATGGAATTTGCAGTTTCCGGAATTGTTTGCTGAAGGCATCACAGCTTGGGTTGAAGAGAAGGCTCTTCCTGCAGATTTTGTGAACTTGCTTAGCAGTTCAAGTGGTGAAGACGCTTAAGTCGCTTGCGATAGGATATAGATACTTATTATTCATTATGAAATCACAATTCGAGAATACCCGTGCTCCTGCTGCATGCCTCGAGAAAGGTGATCCCTACCATGTCGTGCTATTGAAGAAGCCAAAGATAGGCAGAACTGGCGTCTGTGTATCCATACTGTCCATAGTTGGAAGATTCCCAGCCATGGACCAGTCACCAGTCATAGTCGGGCTTTGAAAAATATCCGTTGGAGCATTCCCATTTGTGCCCATCTGCATCTGATCCATACCCCCTTGACCAACGCCATTTATAGGTTGGAGGGGTATCTCTCGGGGACTCATCCATGACAATCCAGCCTGCTGGACAGCAATTTTAAGCTTCTGCACACATTCAGGGACTTCAAAGGGAGCTCCAAGCTGCTCGAGAGCCCTTTGTCGGGGTTCCCAAGCTTTGAGCAACAATCTGGCGAGCTGAAAGTTCTTATGCTGAGATAGATTCCAAAGCTCGTCATGATCGCGGTAAAACCGATGGAAAAGGCTCCAGGTCCGCTCGGTGAACGATCCAACTGGTGAGCGGTGAACAAGTTGACCCGCGAGGAAGATGAGTGAATCGAAGTGGAAGTGAGACTTTGATGAGTAGGCAAAAGGTCCGTTGGCGATGAGATCATGAAGCGCGTGTTCATTCTCATTATGTGTCAACCAGATTCGAAAGAAGTTATCATGAGAATTCTTTACTTCATTCCCCCAGTCTGGCGTTTCTTCCATTGGTGTCGCCATCGTTCTGACTTCTCGCATGATATGAGGTCGAAGGGCCAGGGCGAAGACGTGAAGTGGACCTCCTGATGGATCACAGTACTGTTTCTCAACCTCACTCATCTTTTTGTCGAACTCATCAGCGACATGTGTCAACTTATCCAACGACTCGTGATAGAGATCATATTCAGGTGTTCCAGGCTCCACGTCTTGGCCTCCTAGTAGAAGGTGTTCGAAATCGGACATCTTATGGTCTTTGACAAAGTTAACGATCTCATAGAGAACCAGAGCAAACGCCATTTCTGTGGCACCCTGCCTGTTTTGAATCACCTTGGATTCCGGGGAAAAGTCCGTATCGTTGATGTTGTGAGGAAGCTGGGTGTCGCAACCGAGCGGTAGCAGGGTTGGGTTCATTCCAGATGTTGCGGCATACATGCAGTCCAGTATGACGATCCGCCACCATACTCGACGGCGCATCTCTGTCTCGAAAGGGGTCAAACCGAGTGCTTCGCCATCGCGGTGAACGCCCATCTTGTGAGCTATGCGAATAACGACACCGCTGAGTACCCATACGGCGTCATGATTACTGCGGCCTTGTAAGGCGATCTGTAAGATGATTAGCTCTGAAGTACATCCTGTTCAGAGTCTGTGGTCTTACCAAGTATAACACAAGAGCCTGGAGAACGACCATGTCATAGTTTCTGAGAAAATTGACCTTATTCAGCGCCATCTTCAGGCCTTGGGTGAATATCTGCAATGCTTCGTCCTTATGCAAGCCCAGCATCGTCAGCGCCTCTTCACCCGTCAAAGTGACGGCGGAAACAAGATAAATAGCATATAAGAGTGCTCGGTTCTTGTGCGATATGTCGGAGTGGTTTGTCATTGCACCGATAACCAAATGCTCTGTAGTTGGAGTATGAATCATTTTGGTTACGGGATTGATTCTCTCGAGAAACACCTGCCATAGCCGAAGGATCTGGAAAGGTAGTGGGGCTTGATCGCTAATGCTCAGGGCGGAAGTTCTCGCTAAAAGAAGGTCATCGTCTTCATGGGGAGCAGGTGAATCGATGGAATGGCAGTTCTCCTCGTCTGACGTGTCCTCATCGAGAATATGACGCATTTCTGAGATCTATGCACTGACTTTTAGTAAAGGGTTGAGAAACTGGATATTGGAAAGGATGCCGAACATTCTCATGTATTCTGCCCCAAATGTAGCTATCCAGGAATTTGTACCCGCCATTCCGAACTACTAACTTGCCAGGACCAGTTGGTGTCTGAGCGCCGTGCCCGTTAGAATGAGCCGGTGAAGATCTGGCAGACATCTCCATCGGATCATAGGGTGTCAGTCCATTTGTTTCAGAACTTTGCTTTGGTGAGTCTTGGGAGGTGTACTGCTCCAGCAGCGCCTCTAGGTTCTTGATCCTCTCTTGGAGTAGCGCATTTGGCGCTCTTCTCTTGCGAGCTGGAGCAGGGGTTGACGGCACGCAAGGTACATTGGCCTGGGCGCGTTAGTTTGAGTACCGTGTCCTGGAGTTCTAGAGCATACCTTTAAGCAGTTGTTGCAAGGAAACACGCGATTGCATTTCACCTTGCGATGCTGACAGTGGTTGCATGCCAAGACCCGTGTCGTTTTGGGCGCTGGCGCGGATGCATCGGAATGATAAGGCGAGTCTTGAAGCTGCTGGAAATCCGATCCACCATTCATGATTATCGAGTGTTATTCTTCGATATCTGGATGATATGGGAGAGTGAATCTTTTTCGAGGTATACGTTGTAATATTGTAAGAGTTGGAAATCTCCAGCAGGTGTCGGTATTTCCGTGACGTGATAAACTCGGTATCTCGGGCTCTTATACAACCCCGGTCACGGCATTATGAGGGTTCAATCCACCAGCCAATCAGCTACACCTCGGCAATTCCACATGGTTCTGAGACACCGAATTGTTATGCAAACGGCCCATTCGGAGTCATCGTTTATCACGTCAATGCGATAATCTCGTGTCTTTGATGTTCTGCAGGGAAGCAAAGAGTAAACCGTTGATCGGTTCATCTCACCTAATCCACTAATGCACTCTTCCGCCCTTATTTCCTTAGACTCGCCGACAATTGCCAGATTGAGGCAACACTCCATATGCTGTGCCGCCAACTGGCCTAACGAATGTCAATTTTCATGTTACGGACTTCTCACTGTCATCGCCATGATGTCACGTATTTGCAGCTATAAGAAAGCCAGAGTTTCGTTCTCCAACACTCAATTTTCTTGCACGTAATTTTTATTTTTATTGTGGCATTCTTAGATCATTCCACTCACCATGTCTGTTCCATTTGGTCTTGCTGTCGTGGGGACGAACTGGATAACCAACTCTTTCGTGCAGTCATGCCATGAGAGCAAACTATTCACCCTTGCTGCTGTGTATTCAAGAAAGCTTGACACAGCAAACAACTTCATCTCCGAAACGCCCTCAATTAAAGATGCTTCTAGAGTGGAAGCTTACGATGACTTGGATACCATGCTGTCCAAAGGTTCCAATATCGATGTTGTGTACATCGCATCACCCAACTCGCTACACTATGAGCAGGGCGTCAAGTCTCTAAATGCTGGCAAACATGTCATCATGGAGAAGCCCTTCGCCTCCAATATCAAAGAGCTTGAAGCTCTTTACGAGATCGCCGACTCAAAGGGCCTCTTCATTCTAGAAGCTTATCGGCATATTCAAGAGCCCAACTTCAAGACACTTCAGAGGCTACTTGACAATGAAAATACCAGGACAGAGAAGTTTGGGAAGATCTATGGTGCGAGCCTCTCGATGGCAGTGTATTCACCGTTATTTGGAGACATTACAGAAAGCAACATTCCAAATGTTGCGTCTCCCGAGTTTAGTGGAGGCTGTTTATGGGATATGGGTTGCTATCCTGTCACATTCGCAGTTCGGCTCTTTGGCAAGCCATCATCTCAGACATACTTCCCAGTCATTCTTGAAACAGGTGTCGACGGCGGTGGCCTCATCGTTTTCCAATACACGGCTGAGTCTTCAAAGCACCAGCAGAGCTTCACACTCTCGGCCCTCACGAGCAAAATTTATGACTCCCATGCACCAACCGAGATCTACTGCGAGAAGGGAACCATCAAGATCTTTGGAGGCCAGGCTTCGAACGTCACAGACATCTGTACTATGGAGTTCATCCCAAGAGGATCGCAAGAGTCTGAGGAGCTAGGAGATACCAGCCCCAAGTATACAGATATGTTGAACCTGACTTGGGAGGCCAAGGTGCTTGGACGTATCATTAAGGAGAGTGATCGGGAAGCTGAAGCTGACCTGAGGGCACTTAGCCGAAGTGTTCTTACAGTGATGGAGGATATGAGGAAGAAGAATGGTATTGTGTTTGGTAGTGATCCATGATTGGCGTGTCATCTTTGAGACCTAGCTAGACCGTTGCAAGATAAAAAGGTGACTACTTAATAGAATAAGCACGTCTTTCTTTTTTCATATCCGAGCTTTGAAGTCGATATCAATCTGCATTTCCTGGAACTGCCTAACCTTGCACCATGTTCGGAATTTCATCACCGAGAGTCATATCGCCATCAACAAACGAGATGCTAAAGACGTCAACCCCTTCTGCAAACCCACCGAAAGAACTGAAGTCAAACATATCCGTCGATAAAGCCCAATCGGCTTCAACTGAGGTTTGACCTGCCAGCGTCGGGCTTCCAGGCCTCGTTGGAGTTGATAGCGAGGTATAGTCGACACTTTGCCACAAAGCTTTAACATCTCCAGGTGTTCGCTCGACGTTTGAGGGTGAAAGCTCTTGTCCGCGAGTCTCGCACTGACTGTGGAACCTTTCCAGTCGTTTGACCTGTGAGGCTAAGAGTTAAAATTCATATTTGGGTCAAGCGGAGTATGGGCTTACCATGAGAGCAGCGTGGTTCCAGTAGCATGACAGGTCTTGTAACGACTCCATGGCAGCACGGTAATGTCTCTGACTCTCTTCTCGGATATGGTCTCTCTCATCGTTCATAGACAAAGCATGAATTGTGCCAGCAACCATGATACAATATCCGTAAATGGAGGTTAGTATAGGAACATTCTGATTCTTCATGTCCAGTAGACCTGTGATGCTCTTCGCATGAGTTCTACACTTTTCCCAGGCCGTTTTCATGAACACTGATGGGGCTTTTTGTTTACCAGACTGAAGCCGTTGTTGAATTAGGAATGGGTGATGAAGTAGACAGTGAGACAGATGGAACATTGCTTTGGCGAAGATGAAGGAGCTTGCGAGGAGTTGATCAACAACACCATCGATCGTGCATCTTTGCTTGAGGCTTTCAGTTGGGTCTTCATTCATCCCGAAATAATGTTCGGCTTGTAGTAAGGCTGATGAAAGAGTGGCGTAGGGAGCTGTCGAAGACCAAGGGAGTCCCATTTGAGATGTTTGGGTATCATGCAAAACGTAATGCGAGACACGACCAAGGATAGATGCCATGACATTTATGAGGCTGAGTGGGCAACATCCGTCAACAGCCTCTTGTTCCACACAATCACCCGTCAGTTCGTCGAGAAATGGTGTTTTCTCCTCGCGGCCCTCCTTGAATGCATCCTCAGAGCATGGTAAGGAGATCTTGCACTCCTCGTCCCGGATGCCAGAAAAGCGCCCACGCGAAAGACTGATAAGTTTGTCTTGAAGATACAGAGACCAGAAAGTTCGTTTTCGTTCCTCGCGTTCTGCAGCAGGTAGTGATGCATCGGGCTCTAAGTGAAGCTTATTATTTTGAGCCAGGCGGATGGCAAAGCCAAGTTTCATGTGAGCTTGGCTGCAGAGGCCGGCTAGGTAGTTTGATCTATTAGCAACGCTTCCAATAGAGTGGGCCAGATTGAGTAGCGGCGAATTGACTCACCTGGAACCTCAGTGCTTACTATCAATATGATGGTCTGGATGACTGTCAAAATCTTTTCTGGGGACGCATTACCAGTCCAAGGAAGTTCTATACTCTCCCAGGCCTTGGCAGCGTAGCTAGATGCATCGTCGGAGCAGTTGACAAGAGTGACTGGTAGAGACGAATATCGTCTTGCGGCCGACAAGAATCCCCAGAGTAGATAGGTTGGTAACGTGTCGTCGGCTAACCGTTGCCGAAAGGTTGGTTCGTGAAAGAGGGAGTAAGGCTGGCTGTGACAGTAGCGGAAGTAGACATCAGCAGCGAACAGCAGAGAACAGGGTTGAGGGCGTTCATTGGTATGAGATTGTATCGTGGAGGGAGTTTGAAGAAGGACGGGTGCTGGGGTGCTGGCTTGGTAGTGAGTTCGTTTATTCGGTGGCTGTTGACTTGTGACCAGCGGTAACAATCTGTGTTTTGATCAGAATAGGACCACCAAATTTTTAGAAGAGGTAAATGATTCTGACCTTTCGACTGTCGCTTGCAGCGTTGATATCTGATCTTCTAAAGAAGCAAACCTTGCCGTGATGTTGTCCTACCCAAGGTCAGCATCGCCAACCCAACAACAGTAACAGTGGACCACATACCATGATAGTCTCAGGCACATCTCCCGAAGCAGGCTGAACAGCCAAACTCGTCCTTCTCAGACTCCTCCCATCCTCCGCATAAACACAGGGCTGGCCAAGCCGATTGCAAAACTGACATATTGGTTTCTCGCCCGTGCAGCGAACCTTTTTCTTCCTGCAATTAAGGCAGGCTTGGCGAATTCTCTTGCGACGACTCTCGGGCCCGTCAGAATCGTCGTGGGAGTCTGACATTATGACGCAAATTATGGGCTGGAGGGTTTGCTGATTCGATAAGGGAGATAGATGCAGGATGGGACAAGGGACGGCTGGAGGTGCGGTTTGCGGGGATGGGATGCGGGCGGCGCGGCTAAACACGGTTGTGTAATGCCGTGTTGCGGTCCGATGCCCGCCACCACTTGCAGATCAGCCAGACTTTGAGTTTCTTTATATGTGAGACATCACAGTAAGTGTTGAACATGTGATGGACTATTGTTTGATCTTTTAAAGCCTTAATAAATTGTCCATTGTGACCATGCCAGACATCCCAGCCGCAACAGAAGTGCACCAGCATACCCGGCATACAAATGCGCGCCGGAAACGCAGAGCTCGCAGAGCTTGCCTGACATGCAGATCTCGAAAGGTCCGGTGCGATGTTTTGCAAAAGTCACCATGCAGTAACTGCCAATGGAGTTCGTGCGAGTGTGTAGTGATAGGACCTCGTCGGTCGCCGTGAGTCAACTTCCAGCGTTCACCGATAAATTCACTAACAAACATAGTTGCAAGAAGAACAAATTAGACAATAACCATTCAAATCAAGTCAAAAAGAAAAAGGTCACCGTTGACGCCACGCACGATGGCTTGAACTACCCATACTCTCCGACGTCATCGGATATCGAAGTAAAGGACGAAGAGCCCAAAGGTGAGTCAAGGTTCTCATAAACCGCTGTTTTCTAGCGTCATTATTGAACTCTTTCTAACAACTACAATAAGTCTTTGAGACAACGTACCCTGCGATAAACTATATTCTTTCACCTTTGACACCTATTTCACAACTTGAAGACGAGTACTGTTTCGGCTCGCAATACGCTAGTAACCTTACAGATCAGACCTCCAGTATTGCCTGGAATTACCCAAGCGTAACTTCGTTATTGTCTTCCCCCTCTTCTGAAATACGAAAAGAAAAAGAGTCGGACCCCATCATATGGTATGGAGGTGATGGGATAGACGACGATCTAGTAGGCAGTTTGCTGGCACTTCCATTTGACAATCTGAGACACATTTGATGACTCGTCCTGAGAAACTCAGCCGACACGGACCGAAGCCCGAGACGAGACGGGGACCAATTGCCACCTTCATCAGAACCGACTAAAGGATTTTGAACTATCTACGTCATCATGATGAATGACATTGCTCGGACTGTGATCTTGTCCTGAAACATTCCGGTAGATTGCCATAGTTACAGGTTAGACAGCGTTGGCCATGCTGAGGTCTAATCGCAGCGGATGACCCCGGGCACACCAAGAATTTTTATCCCAATAAACTTTCAGTGCCAAGCTGGCGCACGTGGATCTACAAACAATGCAACGCGGGAATGCAAACAATCGGGGTTTCTGCCGAGAGTGTCATCATTTTGATGGAATAAGGCTCGACGAAAGACAAGCCAATAAAACAGAGCGTCAATGACATTAGACCGCGCATGAGTTCAAGGAAGTCAGGCAATTACGGAAAGGCTGTAGTAGCCACAACGCTTGTATTGAGTGTATTTTCTTAGTAAACTAGAGACCAGTACACCAGGCCAAATGAATCGAAAAGTCAAGACGCCGTCACCCACGGGTATTGTCCGTTATTATTCCCCCATCAGGCATGAAGCTCTTACAGCATCATGACACCAGCAAGACCAGCGACAGCGAGGACGGCAACAGCCTTGATGGAGTTGATGCCAGCAGCGTTACCCTTGTCGGCAGTGGAGCTAGAAGCAGCAGCGTCGCTCGACTTGGAGGCGTCACCGCTGGAAGAAGAAGAGCCAGTCTCCTTGGCCCAGGTGACCTTGTCGCAAATAGTGGCAGACTCCTTGAGGGAAGCAATGCGAGAGCTGACCTCGGGGACGTCGCTGCAGGCATCGAGGAGAGAGGAGATGCCATCCTTCTGGTCGATGTACCAAGAGCTGAGCTTGGAAGCGTAGGAAGTGTACTCCTTGGCCATGGAGCCAGTGACGGCGGGGATGACACAAGCGTCGGTCATGGTCATGACATCGGTCTGCTTGGCGAGGAAGCTCTGCAGCGAAGGGTCGGGGGTAGGGATGTCGGTGAGGTCTGGGAGGATGCTTGAGGCGACGGAAGCGCACTCCTTAGCATCGCGCTTCTCGAGGCGCTCGAGAGCAGGGTGGGAGGCAGCGACGACGGTCGCGCCGACAGTGAGGATGATGGCAGAACGCATTGTGATTGGAGGTAGGGTATTATTAAAGTGGTGGTTTGCAAAGGTGTTGGTCGTTGAAGCGGAGAAAGAAACGAGCGGATGGCTATTAACGAGAGTTTACTCAAAACAGATGGGAAGCGAGAACCAACAGAAGGATTCCAAGGGCTTTGTATTTAAGATTGTCTCAAGGCGAGGAGTCACAATTGTGGCGGTATTTGTTAGACTGGATTAAGGGGCTTCCTATTGTAGTTAACGTTTGGGCTAAGTCGTATTTTCCGACCCCCATCTCGTAAAAAGGCTGAATCTCCTCACGAAACACCAAACATTTAGTGCCACGATTTTCGGTCTGACCTCCATCTCGGTAGCTCGTATCTCCATAGTGGTGGCAGCACAACTCGGTGCATCAGTGACTCATCGTGTATCAGAGCAAGGCGAGGTCTTGGAAGCGTTATGTTTGACTTTACAGTAGCTGCATCTCCCATCGTGATCCAAGGGCATCCAGGCGTACCATAACGCATGACAAAAGATCAGGGCAGCCATAACCCCCCTGCATGTTAAGTTTTCAGCTCATCAAACAACTCTACCTTGCGTGCGTTAGGCAGTTTCACCCATTGCCCTTACAGCCCTTTAGCGCGCGCCAGATCATCGGCCATCTCCTAACTGAGAATGCTTCGCGAGTCACCGCCGGCAGAGAGTTGCCGTATGTCATCATTTGTGGAGTACTCATTTAAGTCTGCCTTATGCTACTGTAGCTGGTAGGTCGAATTTGGACATTCGTGTCACATGCTGAATTCAATTGGCCGTGAGCGATTGCTGCGATTGGAGGCACAAGTTTTGACGGTTTACCTGTGCGGGCCTGGTTGTTTTCCTATTTCAGATAAGCTTAGTTCTTAGTGACTGGCTCTGCCCCAGAAATTAGAATTGACTCTAGTATCTAGCGTTGGGTTGGGAGCATGAGCAATTCAGCCTTGGCAGGATTGGGGGATGGAGTTGTTGCAAGGCACCCCGATAGAAGAGAGCATGCGTTTTAGTCTATTCTATAGTTGCGGATTCCCTGGATCGTGGACGCGGAGGAGGTGGAAGGCAAAAATTCCTGCTCCTCCGTAGCTACGCCAATATGTCAACTTGTGAAGATCAAGTGATCACCAATATGCGAAGGTCATATTCCAAGACCGGTTGAAAAGCTATAGTCCCCTTGAGATGAACGTCAAACACTTTTAGTATATTATATACCCTTAGGCATATATGTCTTCAGACCAATATCCTCATTCGTTACATCCGCACTGCTTTTCTGAGATCCTGATTTATTCCTCTTCCGATAACTCTCCTTCCACGCCCTGAATATATGCCACCAACAAGTTTTGATGCTACTTTCTAGTTTATTAACTGTTTGTTCCATCTCCTCATTTTGACTGTTAAGTCCTGCGATCTCCCCTCCTCGTCCAGTAACTTGAGTCTTGTAGCAACTTTCCATGACCTCTCCTTTGCAGGACGTTCAGTTGCGGCTTTCCCTTCTCACCAGCCTTCTTTGCTGTATCCTTCAACATGAATGTGTATTGCTTAGTCTCCCTTTAAATATCTTTAATCTGATCATCAAAGCCCAGGTTCCTTTCCTTGCTGGTTGTATATTCATTCAGTTTCTTTTGCGCACTAATTTATTCCACTCTCAGAGCCTTGGTCTCCATTTCGAGCCTGTTTCGAGGAACCCAATCATTCATTCTTTGCGCCTGAAGTTTTGCAAATTTCGTTCTCGTGGCTGATAATCTCCCTTCCGTAACATTGCTTCGATGTTGGTTTTCTTTGAGCTTTTGCCTTTGATCAATGATTTTCTGTCCGAATTCTTCTTCAATCTTCATGCTCAGTTGTGAACTAGATGTGTTATTTGCAGCAGAGACTTGTTGCTCAGAGCTTTTATCACCACAGAGAACTTTCTTAGTCCATTCTCATGGCTACTGACTTCTATTCCGTAGCTATGTAGTTGATTGCTGCTCTAAGGTTAAACAGCATTATTACGACCTTGGCTTTCTCGAAGCTCCTGTTCCAGATGCTTGATGTGGCTCGTAACCTTTTGATGTCTCCTTGGTACTGCTTCTGTACTTGGTCATTTGCTCGTCTTCTAGCGCTAAAACTTTCCTGCCATTTCGAAATACGCGAATGCAATACCGCTGATTGTTCGGCCTGTCTAAGAACTTAGATTTGCTTTGTCACCTTCTCACGCTTCACGGATACTGCCTCCTCTACCAAGGCTGTCCAGTGTCTAACGAACTTTTCCACCTCATCTGGAGGTTAGGTGCGACAAAGGCATAAATTTGCGAGCTGATGTAGATTTTGTCTCGTGGCAACTTGGGGAGAGTTGCGACATCCTGTCGAGTAATACATCACTTGCTGAAAGGCTTGGTTCCTTGTGGTGGGCGAGGGTCCTGATCCTCACGAAACGTACCCTTTTCGTTACGGGTCTCAGACACATCTGCGGAGCTGTATAGGAGGATTCACTCAAACTTAGAAAATAACCACATCCATACCCATCACAAGCACTGCGTACCAATAAGTGCGAATGTGCTTACTTGCCATGGTCTCCCTAGCGTTACTCTCTGGAGCAGCATTTTCGGAGACAGCAGTCGCTGTGGAAGTAGTACCTGCTGCTGGCATAGTGCTCACACCTGAGCCATCCGCGCTGGCAGTCTTGTGTGGAGTAACCGAAGTCGTTTCCTCCTCTGTTGTTTCTTTTCCGTTCATAGATGAGGCATTTTCCGTTGATCCTGAGCTACTGCACTTCTCTTTGACAAGTTTTAGTTGCTTGTGCCAATGATCACCGCCTGGAGTTGCCAGCGTTGGCCATGCATAGGAAGTCGACCTCGTATTAATCATCTTGACGTAACAGGGGTGGCAGAGTTCCTCGAGGGGCATTTCCTCATCATCTTCGATCTCGGGAAATTCGTTCACGATTTCTGGCCAGAAAGTCAGTTACGGAGTCATCAATCAGAAGGAAATTACACACCGCCACAGTATCGACCTGTTTTCGGGTCTTTCACGCATGTCTGGTTCCAGCCGCTCGACACGTTGTCACCAAAGTATATGAAATCCAACGACACCCATCTGGCCGTGACGAGACGAGAACTTGTCATCCAATTCGGGGCGTCGAGTTTGTCTCGACTGAACCTTGATTACTGAGGTATCCTTCTCTGTCTGAGAGATCATGACCTTGTCGATATATGCAGGATCTGCGATTCGGTACGAAACTGATGAGTCGCGGAACTCGGCAGGTCCACGGTCCAGTCCGATACCAGTGCCTGTCTGGTTAAGCGGGGTCTCTTTCTTGACCATAGCCTCACCGCTGTTCACCTTATAACCAACGATTGCAAGACCATCGTCATCTGTTCGTTGAGTAATAGTCGGACAAGAATTTTTCCTCGGCACATTCTTTGTTGAGCTTTTGATACCACGATTGAAACGAGTCGGAGCATGGGTTATTGCAGATTGTGTCGGCCATCTCCAAATCTTCGACTGATTCGCCCCGAAAATAACTTGGGTCGGTGAATTCGGTAATGTGTTTGTCGAAATTGATTTCAGTTGTCAGTACCTTCCTACACGCTTCCCCGACCGTGATGTCTTTATCATCGAAGTCTTCAGGCTCCAAACACTTTATAACGCTGGCACTCATGCAGAGGCCAAGGGCAACAACAAATCTATACTTGGCCATTGTGAATGGTTATGATACAGACACCGGATGACACGGGCGATGGACTGTCAGCAAGAGTATCAAGGAAAGCCTGAAACATGAATAGGGTGGCCGACGTGTATATATATAATCTAGAGATAACTTAGTATTATTAACGAAAACATAACGGGCCTTTTTCAAATGCCAAGGTCGCCTAGACGGCTCAGCACGGGCTGCAAGGAACCGAATGTCAATGATCAGAAATTGGCAACCGATATCCCTGTTGAGAGTCGTTCATGGTCCTTTAGCAGGGGCAGGGGCCGTGAAGCGTCTGAAGATGACGTATTGCTCTATATCCGAGAGCAACCAAGACTAGGCCAAGAACCCGTTATGTGCAGCAACGTCAACCATTCCGACGCCAGGCAGAGGAGATCTCATCAGTCAAGAACCTAGGAAAAATGAGCTGGTCAATGGGGTACGTTAGCCAACAGAACCTTACTAGCCTTGTGGAGTTGTGGGACTCGAAAATAACGCTTAAGATAAACCAACACCCAACGTCATAATCGACCAACACAGCGTTAAATGGACCACGGACAGAAGCCTCCTCATATGAGAGTTCAGTTCTTTTGCTCCTTGCCTGTATTCGATTTGGCATAGAATATATCACCAGATTTACGATAGACCATGGGAAAATGGGAAAAGACCTTGGCATCTCAAGAAACATGCAGGATCCAGCGAACCTCGCATGCTTGCAGCTTGAAAAAGAATCTCAAGTGGAGCAAGTGGTGGATCACTTGGCAACTGTTTGTCTGAAGATACTCCAGTTCTCGGTGCGAGTTATTTTGGCCACCACTTCCCATTCTAGTAGATGCTGAGAAGTATGGCCTGTTTTGAGACAGTCGAGTAAAAAGGCTTACACTTGAAGGGCCAGTAACGATTATGTCGTCAGGATAGAGCGAAGGATCAAATTAATTCCTGTGTTTCTAACAGGATGATTCCACTGGCTATAATAAACATAAAAAAGCTCCTACATGAAAAAGAAGTTCATCGACAAAAGAAGCCTCAGAACCCGAGATCCGAACAGGCCACCCTGTTCAGTTTTGGCAGCTGCATTGGGTGTAGATGACACAGTCGGTTCAGATGATGCAGTCTTCTCTAGGGTCCCTGCTGACACTGCGGACTCTTTCTCGCTATCAGTCTTTTGAGCTTCCGAGATATCTGCTGTGGTCGCCATTCCGGATGGCTCACTCTTACTTGTAGCAACCGTGGCAGTCTCTGTGGATGAGGAGCTGCACTTCTTGTGTACTAGCTCAAGTTGCTCCTCGTGCCATTTAATGTTGAGGGCGTATGGCGAGGGTTTGTACATCTCGAGACGCTTCACATAACAAGGGTGGCAAAGCTCGTCATGTAGAAGCTCCTCGTCTTCCCCAACATCAGTGAAATCTCCGATGATATCTTGAACACAGTCAGTATTACCGACATACTCAAGTCCGTCAGCTAACTAACCGTTACAATATCGTCCTGTCTTGGTGTCTTTCAAACAAGTCGCGTTCCAGCCTGTCCAGATTCGAAGACCGTATCGGGCACTGTCCTCATCCTCGCAGTCCTCGGAGACATTGGTGACCCAGTCCTGGAGTGATTGAGATCAAGTATGGGTGCAGACTGCATCGGTCAAGGCTTCACTGTCGAGAGAACCGTACCAACCTCCGTTGATAAAGCTGAATGCCTTTTTGTGGCAATCGATGTCCGCTGACATGGCCTTATCACAGGCTTTTGTTAAATCCATGTCTGTTCCAGCATCATAGAGACTGAAAGCATTGGTGCGCAAGGGCACGCCCAGAGTAACGAAAAGTTTAGAGGCAATCATAGTGAGTTTTGTTAACTATTCGATAGCGAAAAGAACTTGCGACGAAAAGAGTGGCGTGATTCTGTGACAGAAAGAAGGAAGAGTATCAGTGATTTCTCAACACGAAATCGCGTGTCTGAGCGGTGGAAATCCATCCCTTAAATGAAAATCGTGAGTAAATGGCCCGAGGTTGTTTGCAGGCATTGTGGATATGCCAAGTCGGCTGCAGGCAAAATGCAGGGGTGACTTCCTGGTCTAGTGACCGTCTTGATGTTACATGCTGTTGGTCGTTGGTCGTTGGTTGCAAAAGTCACGTAAGTTTTAATTACAGTCCAAGTTATGCTTAGATTTAGCGATAATGAGCTCGTGAAGGAACAAACGTAGAATGCTCTTGTCATCGCATGATCACCCATTCCCCCGTACCTGGGTCATATGAAAGATCGTACACTGTCTCTGTGGCCTCTTCCCCAGGGACACTGTAGTCAATAACGACATTGGGTTCATTGTAATGCCCCATGAACTCAAGTGCAAACTTGACTTCGGCTCCAGGACTAAGACCTTCTCGGAAGACGAACGAAAAGGGCTCAGACCTTACTATACGTCTGCTATCCTCAAGCTTGACAGATTGGAGGTATGAGACTGGCGTACCGTCATTGTCGACGCCAGTCAATAGAATAATCTGACGATCATGTGCATCCCGCTCCATCTTGATCACAAGCCTGCGCTTCAAGATGAAATTTGGAATGGTGTATCCAAGTCTTTCCGTCACTCTTGTCATCAAAACATCTGACTCAGCCCAAATATGCATATCGGCTAGACCCTCCATGAAAGTCTCTTGCAGGTTACAGATAATAAGCTTGCTTTTTCGACTCTTTCCGCATGTCTCGGGGATGCCACTCGCTGGAGGAACGCTGAGGGATGACCCGAGTGCAATGCAGAGATCAGCCTTCTTGGCATGACTTCGAGCAAGTTTGAGCGGTTCTTCTGGTAAGAATTCTCCAAAGTTGATGATGGTGTCAAGGAGATTCCCTCCGCACGCAGTGCACTTGCGGCCCGTCCGATGGTCATGCACTGATTTTTCATAGCTGGCGACAGCACGGAAGTCTTTGACGTTTCAGCATGAGAGGTATTCTCCTGGCTATAGTGTGCTCACCTCGGATGTACTCTTTGCCACAGTCTTTGCAGCACTCTCGGTTGCTGTTACCGTGAAGTTCCGAAATGCGATCCTGTGATGGTCAGTCAGAGCGGCCAAGAGTCTACAGACAAGTCCTTACCCGCAGGATGCCACTCCTTCGATGCAAGCCGTCGCAATTCTGACTGACAAGATACTTCAGAACTCCTTGATTCTGGAGCTCTACCAAAGCCATATGCGTCGGTGTCGGGATGGCTTGAAGCGTGCTCGTGGCCTTTCCAGTTCGAGCTCTGCCTTGAGCTCTCAATGTCCAAGCACCTTCTGGTCCACGAAAGTCGGGAATGCCTATACTAGTCAGCGACTGAACGGCCCAGAAGAGTTCTGTTGTTCGACTTGCCGGCTGAGGTCGAGACACCTGCACCCGTGAAAACGATAAAGTGCTTGCTCTTCTTAATAAGTGCCACGATCTCATCTGCCTGCTTGTCAATAACGTCGGGGGGATCCCGGCGCTCAGGTGGCGCGACTTTGGGCGCCGACGAAGCCATTTCAGAAAACTCGAATCAATCCTCACGATGGTATTCAAATATCGGTCAGAGAATGGGGTGCTTATTTACTAGCCTGAGATTGCATGTATCTGCTGACATTCATGGTGTTCACGCTAGGCAACAGCCCCGCTATGAGGGAATTTCCAGTCTGCTAAATGTTTCATCGAGCTATCTTCATAGGCAATCAATGATCTTGAACCCAATTACATGGTAACCACATCTTTCTCCAAAGTAGAGTCGGCTCCAAATTCCCATGTTCATGTGGTCCTCTTCATCTTGGCGTGAAACTGGGGAACCTCTACCCCAATAATCTCGCCATCTCGACCAACCGTGAAAACGAAGCTGATCTCTGCGTCAGCACCAATTTCCTGCCAAGTAATACATGTCGGGGTGCCCATATCAATAGGGGAACCCTTATCCTGGAAAACGGCAATGAATTGGTGTCGGATTCCATCTTGAACATTGGTTGGGTAGATTCTGAAGTCGAGATCATCAGCCTTAACGCCGAGCTTCTGGGCGGTCTGTTTCTTGATGTTCACCCCACGAATGACGAGCTTCTGAACTTCAAGACCCCGGCCATTATCAGTGGTATTGAAAGTAGCCTCGGTTGCTTTGCCTGAGTATGATCCAGCATAACGCGCTTCCAGTTCTTTGGCGGCAATGACTTGCAGGTAGCCAAGAACTTCGCTAACGATATCGGCGTGCACATTGAGGTCAAGCTTTCGATCCTCGACACTATCATCATGAGCCAGAATAGCGAAACCGGCGTTGAAGTCGGCGGTGAGTCCAAAGTAACTCGCATATTTGCCAATAGTTCCGCTCTTCGTCAAAGCATCTAGGATGGGAGAGATGGCGTCGCCGGCACGGTAAACTTCCCAGGGTCGACCTACGCCGTTGCGAAGATTGGAAGTATCAACATCGGGGTGAAGCCAGCGACGGGTAATAGCAGGCGAAAGGAGGTCTGAAGCAAGAATGGAGTGGCCCGCACGTGCGAGATCTTGAGCAGAGCTGACGAATGATAAGGCACTACAGTGGCTGTTAGCCATAGACTTCTCCTTTTTGGTGATCAACATACCCTGGTTCACCAATTGATGACGTGTTGAGACTCTTCATGGCAAAGATACCTTCAACATCATGCCTCATAACTTCACTATCTCTCATGTTTAGAGGCTGAAGGATGGTCTTGTCGAGAATCGAGGGCCAATCACCGCCATCACTTCGTTGCATAGCAAAGACCAAGAGTTGGAAAGCGGCGTAAGAGACAACTGGAGTTGTGTCCGGGAGGAAGGATGGCGCCTTCTTCGCAAAGGCCTTTTGGAAAGCTGAACTCCACATCAGTATCAGAGGATTCAAAGGTATATGTAGGATTCCACTCACCCTCCCCGTCACAAGCCTTGCCAACAACACAAGCTCCGGCTACATCACTTGTCAGTCCAAGTACTTCATGACCTCGAATGATGACATACACTCTCTACTGAGGCCTGACATTTGGCCCGCTAAAGCACCAATAGTAATATCCTCCCAGTTCACCTTGAGCGGACCCTGAACTTCAACCAGTTCAGGCAGATACTTAGTGATAGGCGTCTCCCACTGTTCGCCCATTTTGACAAGCCAAGCATAAACAGTGAATACCATGCTCACATCACCAACTGGAAATTTGGTGTTCGAAGTGAGGTTGGCGTTCGAGCTTTGATCCTCAGGAGATGTATAGTGATACTCGAAGAAGACGGGGTCATCTCTAAGGGACTCGGCACCTCCGAAGATGACCACGGAGAATGACGTAGTGTTGCGCGTGATTGGACCATATTTATCACTACCTCCGTTCTTGATGAGGTCGTCAAAGGTCTCAGTAAATTGGGAAATAAGCTTCTTGAAAGGCTCGGAGGCTTTATCGATAGTGGGTGGAGGATAGTATGCACCGATTGGAGCGCATGCCTGGAAGGGAATGTCGTTGTTTATACAGTTATCTTTGGTGAATGTCCCGTGAGTAAGGGCGCTCACGAGAAAGATTATGGTAAGCGCACGCATTTTTGATCTTTTATTAGTGTTTGGTGAGATGGTATGGGGGTGTTGAAGCAGAAAGGCGCTGATGATTGTACAGAAAAGAAAATGCGCTGAGACCATTCTTATACCTGGACCCGAAGCACCCTGCATCAGACTAAAGGCTGTATTACGACATGTCCAACGAGGCTTAGATGAAATACTAAATGAAGATGAATCCTCTGACTTGGTATTCTGTCTCAATTCACTTATCTTGTAGTGTTTAGCAGGGGATGTTCACCTCTGGGGGCTCCACTCAGTCCCTTAGTCCGACTTACTCCGTATACCGCCAGCTTGCTACAACCATTAGTCCGTATCTTACTCCGTACGGCACATCAATGAACAGAACCCAACACCGAGACCGTAACCCAGAATATCTATTAAAAAGGAAAGATCTAAGTTCCAGAGCCCAAGTTGATAGGAAACTCAACAGGATCTGCAAAGAGAAAAGTGCCGATGTCCAGGTCAGGGTTTTGATACCACTCCGAGCTCATTGGCCAAGGGCCGGCCATGAATGGCATTGATCCACCAACTGACATGCCGCTGGCATCAGCACTGACATTAAGCAATGGCTGGTCGTTGACAGATGGACTGATAGATACTGATGAGTCTGGCGTCTGATGCTCCGCCTGCGACAGGTACCAATTCTCAAGCCGACGTATTCGCTTCGCAAGAGCATAGAATGGGTGATCTAGCGGTGCATCCTGACCTGGCGTCGCCTCGAACCGCAAGACCAGCTGACGAAGGGTATGTCGCATATCCAAGAACCGACGAAGATGCTGCATGGATCCAGATATGCTTCCCCTCGCAGCGACAAGATCAAGGCGAACAGCGAGGTTTAGACCGCAGTTCATCATGATCCAGCCCATATTTGACATATACATCTCTTCACCTTGCGGCATGACGAGAATCACGCTAATAAGAGAGCGAGCGGCTGACATGCTCGCCGAGAGCCAGTCTATAAGTGAACTTTCATGTTCAAACTGGTTGTTGAACTTGTCGAGGCCAAATGACGTTCCCCTCGGCGATGATTGACTGAGAAGGAGTTCCAGAATGTGTATCTGAAGTAGCAAGGGTGCTGTATCTCATCAGCTTGATGTTTAACAATTTATAAGAATGGCTTACGACTCTCGCTCAACGGAAAAGGTAGCGTTTCTTTGACCTCTGAGCACTTTTGCGAGATTTCCTGACATCCAGAAAAGAACTGCAGACCATCGTTAGTAGACACCGTGTTGTTGACAAGATCTTCAACTCCTTCAATGAGAATTTGCACTGTAATCATGTATGGGAGATATTTATCCGTCGGGTATTCGTTCCAAGACACAAGGTGCTCGCAGCAAGCAGTGATGTATGGTGTATAGAAGAATTGGCGGGTTTTCTGAAGAATAATAGACGAACTTTGCTTTTTCAGCCCAAGTCTCAGTAAATTCGCTAGCTGGCTTACCTTGAAGATAGATAATATGTCCCCGCCAGAGCCCTCATCTCATCAGGACCCCAATCTGGCTTGTTCTTCTCCTTGCCACCTTCAGCGCTCCATAACTTTGGTCTTCGAGGTTTGTCAAGTCGCAGGTCACTGATTATACTAGTAGCAAGGTGGAGATGCTGTATGTATCTCTTTGGTTTGGCTTGATAGTGTGCCCTATAATCTTTAGCTGACGGAAGTATCACAAGTGCCGAGGCTTACCATGCAAGATTGATGAGGAGTCCCTGCAGCAGATCAAGTTGACAGAAATCACCTTCGACCATCTTTGCAGCGACAATCTGCTTGAATAGGTGTCCAAGTGCTTTTTGTGTAGCGACATCCGCGTGTGAAGCTGCGGCGAGTGCAGCCAGACAAGCATAGGGGCGCTCTGCGTTCAACTGCTCAACCGATACATCATTTCGAAAGAGTACAAAAGGAAAGTATGGAATCATTCGGGTCCTGTAGCATTCAAGCAACTCTCTAGCAGCTTGGAAGGTTATGATTCCTCGTTCAAAGGGGTCAAATGAGGCGTTTTGGTTGAAGATGTCCTGCGCTTTGCTGGCCGAAGGTGCTTTTTCATAAGGGCTTGTTGGCGATTTAGATGACTGCTCAGATTTCGATCTGACGTCTAAACTATCTCTATGGAAACAATCATAAGCCACTTTCTTCTGACTATGGAATTAGAGTTCTTGCCTTTGACGATTCACATTCTGACGGCGCCTGGCTTGGTTAAAGATACACGTCTTGCCAAGCCTCAAGCATCGATCGCAGGAATCAGAATCCTGGGTTTTCGAGCATCGAATCTTTAAAGAGAAACATGTTTGACATGTCTTCAGTAACGGCAGCGGCGATTCTCGATTGTTTGACGAACTCATTATCGTTTCACGTTGCTTTTGTGAGCATGATGATAGCATTGTCCATCAAAGACCGAAGATGAAGAATGCAAGGTCACGTGAGACACGGAACTCCGTACGTGCAGGATGAGGCTGTGTATAGCCACGTAATCTGCGCAGCGAGACATCATCATGGAGAATGATAACGGCATGATTATACTGATATTTTATGTCGTATTACCGTCTGTGTTGGACTCGAACAGGAATCTTGTGTTGTAGCGATGAATGAATTGGGAAGGTGCCAGAATTTTGGTAGACAAGGTGCAGGGTAGGTCCTTGCAGCACCTCACAATGGCAACGCGTCGAGGAACTAGCCTCGGATAGATCCGGTTTCGTGAATCAGATCATTAAAGTTTCTATGCAATGGCAATCAAGTTATTTAATACTTGAAGTTTGATCTAAACGGAATGGCTGTAGTAAGAGGATGACGTTAGGGTTGCCTGTTGCAAGATGATGGTTATTTCATTGGACTTTTATGGATCAGGTCTGTTCTCAAACCTGGAACTTTCACGCTTATCGATAAGCAATTTCGCCTGAAAATGGCATCAAGTAATTATTTTATTTCCGAAATTTCATAGCAAGATGATCATTTTCTCACGTGCTATAATGTTGAATATGATTACGGGCTGACGCTAAACTCCGGTTCTGAGTTGAATGCTCCGCGTGAATTGCTCCGCGACTCGGCGTTGCTTGCTGATCCCCCAATTCAGGACCCCCAAATCCCTCCAAGGGATGGCAGAAAAACCAGGAACTTAGTCCCGGTTGACAAAAATGCTTAAATGCAATTAGGTTTGAGCTCAGCAGTCTGCTTACCAGATTATTTACGTCGCCCATGCAAGCGCCACAAGCTTTCTGACACCCAAAGACTCCATCTAACGGCTTTCCCATTATCGGTTACATCACGCAACACACGAACGCGCTTGTCAATTATTATTCCGTCCGTTCAACAGCAGATGTCAAGCCAATCGACGCGGGGAACCTTGTCTCACTGACCGTGAGGAAATTGCAGGACTCGCTAAACCTCATTTCGGCTGCGATCTGCGACTCTAGCCTACCGTTCACGCAATACCTAGCAATGTTCAGGTCATTCGTGCATTTTGCTATCATCCGAAGTCACGAACCCTTTCGGGGGCATTTCTACCGAGCGCCGAGGTGCAGCGGAGGAAAGCCGTGATATGGCTGCTGCCGCTGAACAGGGTATATCTCCCGAAATTACATGCATATTCTCATTGTGGTTCTCTATGGCGTCAAGATAGAGGGACATTGTACATAAGAACTGATGGGATTGCTGTCTCAATCACGCAACTTTCTCAGAGTAACTACTTCTATTATATAATTAATATTTGGCAGTCGTTGCATCATGCTGCGACAAGCCGTCCACTCATTTTTACTTGCTGCCTTTGCAGGCCAAGCCATGGCTGCTCCTAGCAACTCTTCTTCTTCATCAGCCAAAGTCCACTGGCTAGGTGAAAAGCCAGGCTTTACTTCGGGAACTACTTTTGGCCTCCCCTGGCCCCAGTCCAAATATTTCCCCAAGGACACCAAATTCACTGCTTCTGGTGCATCCGGTCAAGATGTTGACCTCGAATCATGGGTCACTGGATACTGGGCTGATGGCTCAGTAAAGTGGACTGGTCACGCGATTGGAGCCTCAGAAACAGTCCTTGATGAATATGTCGTCAAGGCTGTTCCCTCATCAGAGGGCATCAACTCCACGGCTGCTGGTGGTATCACTGTTACCAAGAGCTCCAGCAAGATCAGGGTCGATACTGGCAAAGTCACGGCTGTCTTCCCCAAGACGGGCTCTGTGATCGTCAAGGAGATTGAGACCAATGGCAAGCGCATTGCTCAGAACGGAAGACTCGTTCTTCAGTCGCAGAACGACGTTTCTCACCCCGGCGATGATAAGATCAAGTCGTTCAAGTCTCTACGCTTCCAGAGCAGCATTGATAACGTCACTGTCAGTGACCAGAACTCAGCACGAACTCTGGTCACCGTTCGAGGAAAGCATTCGCCGAACGACAAGTCTGGCCACAAATCTTGGCTGCCGTTCGTTCTTCGCTTTTACTTCTACTCTGGCTCTGAGTCGATCAAGATTATCCATAGCTTGGTATTCGATGGAGATGCTGAGAAAGACTTCATCTCTGCCGTCGGTATCCGATTCGACATTCCCCTAGAAGGCGAGGAACTGTACAACCGACACATCCGCATTGCTGGTGTTGAAGGCGGCCTGCTCAGTGAAGCTGTCCAGGGTATTACCGGTCTTCGCAGAGACCCTGGTGCCAATGTTCGAGCTGATCAGTTTGATGGCAAGGAGCTGCCCGATATCTCGACTTGGGATGTACGCGTCTCCAGCCGCCTTCACTGGATTCCTCCCTGGAACGACTACAGCTTGAGCCAGCTTTCGGCCGACGGCTTTACTCTGAAGAAGCGGACCAAGGCAGGGCAAAGCTGGGTCTCTATCCCAGGCGGTACTCGCGCCGAGGGTCTTGCCTATCTTGGTGGTGCTACTGTTGGAGGTCTCGCCGTTGGTCTTCGCGACTTCTGGAAGCGTTTCCCGACTGGCTTTGACATTTCTTCTGCCGCCTCTGACACTGGAACTATTACCCTTTGGCTGTACAGTCCATCCGCTGAGCCCCTTGACCTCCGTCCCTATCATGATGGCCTCGGCCAGAAGAACTACACCTATCAGCTCGACGCGCTTGAGATCACCTACGAGGACTGGGAGCCTGGTTTTGACACGCCTTATGGTATCGCGCGAACTAGCGAGCTGTACCTGATTGCCTTTGACAAGACTCCTTCCCAGGAGACGCTGGCCAACCACGTCACACAGATCAATAGACCTCCTGTCCTGATACCCGAAAGCGAGTACATCCAGCAGACCAAGGCTATCGGTACATACTGGGCTCCCGCCGACACTTCAACCGCCGCCTCCAAGAAGCTCGAGGACAACATCAACTTTCTTGCCAAGTTCTACCAGTCTGAGGTTGAGCACCGTCGTTGGTACGGCTTCCTTGACTATGGTGACTTCATGCACACCTATGATCCCGACCGTCACGAGTGGCGATACGACATCGGTGGTTACGCATGGGACAACTCCGAGCTCTCACCGGATCTGTTCTTCTGGCAGTATTTTCTGCGCACAGGCCGCGAAGACATCTACCGATTTGCCGAGGCGCTCACGCGCCATACCGGCGAAGTTGACGTTTACCATCTCGGCAACTGGAAGGGTCTTGGAACACGACATGGTGTGCAGCACTTCAGCGACAGCGCGAAACAGGCCCGTATCTCACAGCCCCAGTACAGGAAGTACTTCTATTACCTTTCCGGCGGTGACGAGCGCATCGGTGAGCTATTCGAGGAGCTCCTTGACACCGACAAGACCTATGGTGTTTTGGATCCTCAGCGCAAGGTCCGCAAGGATGGCTGGGTTCCTACGCCAAATGCAACGGTTGCATTCAGCTTGGGCACCGATTGGGGTGCACTTGCTGGTGGATGGCTCATTGATTGGGAGCGTCGAGGTCCTCGGTGGGAGGAGTCCAAGGCGAAGCTCACCAGCACTGTGAAGAGTATCGCCAAGCTCAAGAATGGTTTCGTCACTGGCAATGGTCTTTACAACCTCCAGAACTGGACCCTTGGGCCGCCTCCTTCTGATCCCGACAACAAGGGCCACGTTGAAGTCTCACATCTGAACGCCGTCTTTGGTCTTCCCGAAGTTGTCTCGGAGCTGATTCTGTACTTCGGCGATGATCTACCTGAGGGCTTCAAGCAAGCTTGGCTAGACTACTGTTACTATTTCGAGGCCCCTGCTGCTGAGCAGAAGGCTCGTTATGGTGTAGACTTCGGAAAGCTGAACTTATACCAGGGCCACTCGCGTCTCACGGCATATGCTGCGAACCAACAGCACAATAAGACCATGGCCAATCTCGCTTGGACCAAGTTCTTTGAGAGTGATGGATTCAAGGCACCCACCGCCACTTTTACTACAACTGAGATTCCAGAGCACGAGGGACTGATTCCTGGAGAGGAAGCACCTTGGATCTCTACAAATGATGTTGCTCAGTATGGATTGGCAGTGATTCAAAACCTTGCTCTTGCTAGGGATGCTCTGGAAGACTACAAGCCAAAGGTCTAAGGGTTGCATTTTTACGATTGCGAATTTCTGTAACTAGTCTCTTTTAACTCCCACCCGGATTCCCTTGTATCTATTTTTTAGTTCATAGCTTCTTCAATGAGCCAAGATGTCAAAACAGGAACGTCTTCCACCGTGAACTCGACAACACTTTGAATGATACATTGGACAACTTCATAGGCATCCGTTTTGTACGCTCGCAGAGTATCCTCCTGCTCCTTTGTTTTGACTTGTAATGCCAACGAATCTACGGTCTTCAATACCTTTCGCCTCAGCCCAGCCTCTTCCTTGATCCTTCAAGATTCCTCCACGAATCACAGCCTTTGCGCATCGAGGTTTGCCACCCAGTAACTCGGTGAATATATTGCCTTCGGCTAGATTTTCGTCAGAAAAATACTAAATAGGATACTCGTTCTGTGTAGGACGTGGAACAGCAGGTAGATGCTCTAGTCGGTGATGGGGTAGTGTTAACTCGATGCCCAACGTTGGGTGTATTGAGTCAGGTGAAAGGTTCTTTTTTGCTAGGTTGCATGGGATGAATATTGGCACAAAGGTCGTGAGGATCTACATCGCCCTCAAATATGCTTCGATGATAGTCTTATTGATGGCGTTGATCTCAAAAAAGGCTCAATCTTTCCCGAAGAGTCTGTAGCGGAACCAGTACCTCCACTAGGCGATGAAATACCTGCTTCTTGTGCAACAACCTCCGTGGTATCCAATGGTCCTTCAAGTCTAATTAAGAACCTTGAATTTTGAAGCTTATGTCTGTGACTCTCTTCAAGCTTAACCAAGATTGTCGAAGCTTGAAGGTCACGTCTTCGCTTCTCCGCAAGCTCTTGTTCTGAGGCTGCGTTCGACACCGCCACGTTGCAGGAGTATTGGAGTACCTCGCGATTGACTTATTCTTTCAATAGATCTGGTATAATGACCGCATGGTCGCCCGAGATTGTGATCGTAAGTTCCCTACTGTGGTAAATATGGCTGATTTCAGCGAGAGCTGGATAGGGGGTAATATGTGATTTGGTCAGTCGTCCAACGGCACCAGGACTTTTTTTTATTAGTCTAGAAACGTATTATAGACAAGGGAATAACTCTGATTTAAGCCTATGGCGAGATGGCTTCCAATATTGTCTTTTCAAGAAGCTTGATTGTATAGACTTCAACTCCATCACAGCCCTGGCCACTGAGATGACATTGATACGCTGATGTTAACTACCCCTCTACATTATGCCTCGTGGCAACCCAAAAAAAAGTCGTTCTTCGCAGAACCGGGGCCCCCCTCTGAAAAGGTATTGTTAGGCATATTAGGTTGCATAGTCTGAGGCCTTCCTTCTCTTCCCCCAACCCCTGTAGTAACAGAGCTCCTTCTCCAAATCCTCTATAAGCCATGTTAGCACTTCTGATTAGACTGTGGTAACACTCGAAAACATACCAGCTTTTCTCTGTTCCTTTTCTTCGTTCAGCTTGCGCTTCGTGTCGTTTAGAACCCAGAGCGACTCTCTCGATGCCCCATACATATCCTCCAGCTGGCGCAAAACGTCGCTGTCACGGTATCCCCATCCCTTCAGTCTCATCTTGATGGCACGAAGATCGCCTTCTAACTCCTCGATATCTCTGTCTATGCGTGGAGCGTCTTGATCCTTGCGAAGTTGTGGATCACCACGGTAGTGCTTTTGTATAACTGGAACGTGGCGAAAGGGCCGTGTGATGTGGACTGGTGTGTGCTCTGATTGAAATCATGTTCCGTGAGACTTGGGGCCTTTGGTGCGAATAGCACGCCTTAGATGTTGAAAGACACTCATCGTGACGTGGTGGAGGTGGTAGGAGCGGTAGGCTTGTTTGGTGAAAGTTGATCAGGTGAAAGCCAAGGTGAAGCGATTATATTTATATTGACAAGAAGATGTTGCTGGCCATACTTTGTGGGTTGAATATATACTTTCGTGATGCTTTGGTGTCACAAAACCTTGCCGGCTGTGATGATAAACACCGAAAGGGATTCTGGGTAAGGAAGTTTAGGTCTCCCGAGTTAATCAGAGGACGAACAAATGATAAATGAAGACGACTGCGCTTAAATGTGGCCCGAGTTAGTTCATTACAAAGTCTAAGAACATGGAAAGCATCAAGTCTCATAGCTTGCATGGTCAAACTTTATGCGCTGAGCTTCGCTGACGAATGAAACGCTCCTATGGTGGGTACTATATATGAACCGCAAAGCAAACTTCCAGTCCTTTAAAAAATACCGATTGAAAGTCTCGCATAACATTGGGCCATTTAGTTCAAATTTGAGATGCTTGTTATGATTCAGGATTTTCTGGCTAAATTATGTACATCTTCGTCTAAGCCTTCATGATCTCAGAAAGTCTAACAACACTAGCACTGACAGTGTTATTTCCACCAGCAGGAGGAAGAATACCAGCACCCATGATCATCAGCAGATCAGGATCATTCTTAAAAGTCAAAAGAGCACGAGTGTACGCTGTAGGCTGAGGAACACTCCACTTCTTCCAAGCAGATGCATCACCAAGAGCCTGGTTTGTGAAGATCTCAGACATGGTGCCGCAGCTAACAACAATTGTGCCATTCTTTCCGCCATAGGGAGTCCATACAACGTAGGGAGAACCAGCGGGTCGAGCGCCATCGGTAGAGATGATCTGCTGACCGGGCTTGTTGAGGAACTTCTGGGGGTCCTTAGAGAGGCGGTAGAAGACGGGGAACCAGTAGGTGCTGCCAGCGGGAGGGTTGGGGCCACCACCGTACTCGTAGGTGTAGATGTACTCGTTGTTGGGGAGCTTGGCGACGGTGGGCATACCAGGACGAGCGTAGTAGTCATCATACTTTGTGTCCTCGACAACCTTGCTCCACTTCTTGAGATCAGTGGTGGTCTGGTGAACGAGTTTCTGGGAGTGAGTAGCGTTGTCACGCTGATCAGAATAGTACAGAATGAGCTTCTCCTTGTATGTCCTGCAAATTGTTAGCAAATGGTCCATTGCATTGTCAGAGCTCTGTTTACATCAGGAAAGGTTCCCAAACTGGAGTAAGCCCATGTTCCGGTTTCGCCTCGCCGCCCAGTGCGACATGGCTAACGAACTCCCAAGTAACTCCCTTGTCAAGACTAGCATAAACCTCGATAAGAGTCTCACTAAGATCGGTGGGAATACTGCTGCCCGAGATGAGAACAGTGCCCTTAGGGTACTTTCCAAATCGACGAGGAAGCTCATAGAGCTGGGGCTGATATCGCAAACCCCAGTTGTTTTGTGTATCCTTGACTTTGGAGATCTGCTGCCATGTCTTGCCGCCATCCTTGCTCTTCACAATGGGGAACCAAACGTGAGGAGGCTCGGGGGAGTAGTTCTCCCAGGTAGCCAAAAGAGTTCCATCTGAAAGCTCGAGGGGACGAGCGTAGAGGACCTGGGGGTCGTTGTAGTTGGAAGGAGGATCAAAGATCTGAACGTTGCTGAATGTCTTGCCCTTCTGAGCAGGCTTTGCTGCCACGAGGGGCAGCAAGAACGAAACAATGGCAGCGAAACGCATCTTGAGACCTGTTTCTGTTATCGATGGCAGGTTGCTGAGTTCCAAAGGATGTGGTCAAGGTTGGAGTCTTATATAGTCACCTTGCGCGTAAACCGTCGCCTACGATGACATCTCCGCCGAGGTAGTGTCATTTTACGTAGCGTCATTGTCTCTATTCCGCTGCGGAGAGATTGAGCCCCATCGTCTGGGGTGTTAGTGACAAATCTGGGGAATATGGGGAAATGATTGGCGCGCAAACTGAGAAATCCATGCTTTAGTCGATGCGCGCCAATCGGCAAGGCACAACAGTTCGGCAGTCCAGCAAGGGTAGACGTTTGGCTCGTGAATGAATGCGGGGGCATTCTTTTGATAGGAGCGATAACTTCTATGATTCGGTGGGTTAGCCACCGAGATCAGCAGATTGATTAACGCTGTGGGTTAATGCAGTTGCTTGTTTTAGGTATTCGTCGGCGAACAATGGGGGTTGTACCCTGGTCAAGGTTTGGTAGCCTCGGATCAACACTGCGAATGGAGCTTAGGCATTGAGGCTCAGAACAACACGAGACTTCAATTCAAGGACAAGGGTGACACGCAACAGTGTAGTATTATTCTAAAGCTTAACCGTACAATTGGGTGCTCGAGATCGGCAGACCCGGACAAAAGGCGGCTCGAGGAACATTGGACTCCATTAGCAATGGCCATGCCGGGCACTAGTACTCGCTCGACTTATGGAAACCCTTTCATCACAGTTTTCCATCCTTAGAAGCAAAGATATTAATACGGGCTTGGAGTGAAAGCAAACACAGTACCAGCCGGCCCAGTTGATGCCGGTTTGCTAGGACATCTACACCACAAAACTGGAAAATACTGTGCTAAGAGCAGAGAGGAAGATTCTGTTGGCAGAAGCTTTAAGGGAGTATCACCTATTTTGAAGTGACTTGTGAGGTAAGCTAGCCAAGAGGGTAGGGCTGTGAAACTGACTCGCCCAAGCACATTAAGGGTGTTCAATGCAGAGTAATGGCCGCGAAGTGCTTGCAGGCAACAGCCAGCCACTCCCAGAGTTATCGTACGCCAACGTCCTCTTGTTCTGAAGCTATGAGAGGCTCTGAGCTTCCTTAATTCAAAAGCAAGTACTCAGAAGGTGTGACGAGTCTGTCTTAAATGCCCCCTTACAACCCCTCTAAAATTGAGCAAGAAGTAATGGATTTACTGCATCAATTTTGGAGTTGTCAATGAAAAGAAAGAATCTAAATTGTGAAAGACAAAGGTCTATCAACGATTGAAACGAACGGGAAGAGACGGCCTATGAGGAACGATATCATGCGGGGTGATAGGCCCCTAGGTAGCTAGCCCAGACAGCTAATACAGCCCTATTTCACAAGAGGAACGATATCTAAGTGCCTTACAGATTTAGCATCCCATTGGACAGGCTGCGGTGATTTTAAAGCAATTTGCCAGATTCCTTTGCTTTTGCCGTGCTTCTCGGTCGTCAACTTACTCATCTCCTCCGATGAGTCCGGTCATGGGCAATCATCACGGATATAATTCACTGACGCTATAGCCAAGCACGCTATAACTTACCCCGCCATGTCAGATCTCACCTAGACTGTTGGATCGCGTAAGCACTGTCAGCCCAACCTTGATCAACTCAACCCAAATAATCCCCACCAATACCTTTTAAACTCGCATGCAGCCGTGAAACCAACGCTCTCGCCAATCTCTGTACCACCACCAGCATGAGCGCACAGACCAAGCCTCTCTCCTACATGGAGAAGCTCTCCAAGGAAGTCCTGGTTTACCGACCTTCTGAAGGTACCGCGCCGGGTTCTCCGAAGATCATCATCATCGCCAGTTGGACCAATGCGCTTGATAGCCACATTGCCAAATATGTCGATAAGCACAAGGAGCTGTACCCAACTTCGCAACTTGTCCTTGTGAAGAGCTATAACAAGAACTTTTTCGATCCTAAGATTTTGGCCGAGTCGGTGAAGCCAGTGGTGCCAGTTATTAGAGCAGTATTCCCAGAAGCGCCACCATCAACGGCTGAGCCGGGAATCATGATCCATCTCTTCTCAAATGGCGGCTCATCGAATATCTCATCGCTGTATGATGTATACGCTGCGACTGCCCAAGAAGGCGAGGATCCCTGGCTCCCGCCTCACGTAACCGTCTTTGACTCAGCACCAGGTGCTCAGCGCCTGACCAACACGGCCGCATTCTTCAAATCCACTGTTCCAAAGTCCTATCGTTGGGTCTGCATGCCCCTTGTCTATTTCGTTGCAGCTGCATGGCAGTTCACCAAGGTTCTCGGTCTCACGAAGGATTGGCTGGCGTTCTGGGGCTCCACGCACAACACGGCTCAAGGCAAGAGAGAGCGTGAGATTCGTCGAACATACATTTATAGTGAGGAGGACGAGTTAATTGATTATAAAGATCTAGAGGCTCAGGCTGCGGAGGCGGAGAAGCTGGGATTCGATGTTCATCTGGAGAAGTTTGATAGGTCTCTTCATGTTGCACACGCGAGAAAGGATGAGGCGAGATATTGGAGCGCTGTCCAGAAGACTTGGAGTGGCTTTGAGTAGTCGACATATATGCAACTTGAACTTCCGAACCGTTCCATGGGCTCAAAGCCGAAGAACTCCCGGCAGAGGAGTGAATGATGGGGTTTGAAGATTGATCCTCACATCACAAAGTATGTGAGGACCCGGATATTACCATCAATATATCACATGGACCCATGATTTCAACAATAGTAGTTCAAGTATCACCCTAAACGAATAATTATGTGCCCCAGAAGATAATCCCTCAGTTCCATATCTGGTACCGAAAGGTCAACATCTATAAATCCAAACATTTCATAATAGTCTCCCATATCCCTCAAAGCCAAGGCCATGTCAGAGCGCAGAAATGCTATTCCGAGCCAAGTATGCCCCGGTTCCAAGTCTTTATATATGCTATCGCCCGTTGCGAACTCTTTTGTTATGGAAAAGCCATCTGTATAAGTGATTCCATATCTATTGATACCATCTTTTACAAAAGAGGGCTTCCACATGTTTTGAAGCCTCCAGTGATCCCCTTGCTTCCGCCGTATCTTTACCTGGCCAGTCTGAGCCTCGATTAGTATGTTTTTGCTCGACATCGGTGATATTCTTTGGAAGGTATTGAGATCCCTTAAGGCGTTGGCGTCTTCGATGACCGTACCGCCTTCTAGTAGCAGAGAGGCGGTTACATCTTCCTTGTGATATATGTTGGTTGTCAAATACGCCTTGCCCTTCCAGCCAATCCACTCGGGAAATATGGTCGCCTCTGTGCCGGGCCTATTATACCCCAATTGAGGGCAGAAACCACGACGTCCCCGGTTAAATCATCATTACTGTATGGGATTGGCTGACCCCAAAGGTGACGAAAAGAATTCGGAAAGGCGTCTTGGAATGGATTCAGGATGCCGAGAAACGCATTCAGTGTATCGCTCTGATATGTAATATTTCGTTCTGAAAAGTCTCCAGTAAATGAGTGTACACCTTTCGCCTCAGCATGTCCGCAATAAGATGCAACATGCTGAACTGAAACGGATTGCATAGATCAGGATTGTCTGTCTGAGCTAAAAGATCGAAATCCTGTTCAATTGTCTCGCTGAACTCGCGCTCCACACAGTGAAGGCACACTTGTTCATCTGTGACGACGAGCTTCGCTCTTGAAACAAGGCCCTCATGGAATGGAATAGCGAACATACAGGCTTTTTTCCTCTCTCCTTCCTGCGGGGCCAAGTGTCATGTTCGTCGGCCGAAATTGAACACAGCGCTTGACAGAGCGGACAGCCTTCGTCATGAAGAACAGCACTTCGCTTGCCAAAGAAGGCTACTGGCTCCCGGTATTGGATATTGGTCCAACGACAGGTTATAATATTTTCGAGATCGAGGGATTTGCATCGCGAGCAGAGCCCGATTTGTTTCCAGAGGACCATTTTTAATACTGGATTCTTAAAGGTCGACATTGCAGTCTGGTTGTCCGTGAGATATCCAGTACTGCCTGAATTTGAGTGGCCCATAATCAGCAATTATCACTGGTTGTAAGCTACATGGGCTTTCCAGGGCCCGTAACTGGTTGCCCAATCATATTCAGCTTTACTAGGGCATGACATGAAAGTGTTGCGATGCATGAGATGTACGAACAGAGCACTAGTTAGGAATTTGGCATTTGCAACTGTAAACTCATTTATCTGTCAGCGTGCTATCAACTACAGAATGAGCATCGTTGATAACAACATGTTCACTGATTAAGCTCTGTGCGAACAAATATGGTTCCCAATGGTGGTCGAGTGATGTTCAGTTTCCTCGTTCAAGGTTTTCTAACATCCGCGAACTGCATGATCAAAGGTTCAGGGTGAATTATACTAATTGTCATGCGAAACATCAACTCTCATCAAGAGTAATGGAGAACATCTTATTCCTTACGCATGGCTGACTGAAATACTTTAAATAGCTCCATCCCCTCACCTCCAAATCCATCATCATCCACCATCTTATCACCTTCACACCCCATCTTAACCAATCTCAACCTTTACTCACGAAACACTACTAGTAACACTTACACGCAAAAAGGAACCTATTTCCGTCAAGAACCTTTATCATCCTTCACAATGTGCCCCTTTACTTTCTGGGTCCATGAGTGTGTCTTTTGCGGAGTCCTTAAGGATAATCCCCATCGCTACGACCCCGAGATCACCGGTCATTGTCCAGAGTACGAGGAGAAGCTGGTATGGCGTTTATGGATCTGCCCCCCTTGCGAGGAGGCGAGAGCTACTAACGAGCGCAAGTTTCCCCCTAGAGGCCAACATCAGCAGCAGCAGGGTGTCCAGGGTACAACTATGTTTCAGAATGGACCTCAGCGCCAGAACGGGCCTCCATTCCAGGATGCTCCGAGATTCCAGAGTCCCCAGCAGTTTCAGAACGGTCCTGGTGGTCGCCACACAGCTCGGGAGTATCCTTCTCCACAAGGTGAGCAACGTCCCCAGTTCTTCCCGATGGGCTATTCTGCCGGTCACCAAAACGATCCCCGTCCCCAAGGTCGTCGGGAGAGCCATGGTCACCACCACCACCATCACTATGCGGGTTTGTCCTAGGTAGTTTATCAGTAAGTTTCCCGTCCTTCTCTCCTCGAGAGTACCAGTGAGTATTCAATGAACGACCAGGACCGTGGTGAAGTTCTGCACCAAAGGATCAAAGACGACAAGAAAAAAATTGAAAATTTGAGGAAAGTCTACAAAATGAGCGAATTTAGTTGGAGGATGCCAGGAAGACAAGTGGGGAAATAGATGAGATATAGATAGATTGCCAATGAGAATTAATTCTGGCAACTTAGTGCCTAGAACGAGTGCTTTCGTGAAGATGAAGATGGTAGCTAAATGGCTCATTAAGAACCCCAGTATCCAGCATCATTAGAGTATGACCTGAATTGTCGAACATAACTGGCCCTTGTCGACTATTTACCATGGAGTGTTCCTCATCGGCTTGTTTAGTCGAATGAGTTGGGGTATAACCAAAATGCCCCTCTTTGGCAAGTCCACCTATATAAAAGAACAGAGTTTTATAGTCTGTATAAGCCTTGATATTGGTCCCTAATGCATCACGCCGCTCGTGTAAGAAGGGCAAATCGGCGTGAACTGTCATCTGCTCGAAACGCTCATCACTTTGGGACGTCGTATGATCAAACCCCGGTCATCATCTGCATGCCCAGTGAACTCAACCAACAGGATGACAAATCTCGGCTGGGATTGTGATTTACTCATAAAAGAGCATGTTCTCCGGGCGGGGAAAGTCTCAGCGTTGCGTGATTAAATAATTTCCATCAAAATGGCGGAACCAACGATCAACACGGAACCTGACCTAGTGCCAGATGAACAGGTTCTTACACCAATTTCTAAGAAGCATAGAGAGGCTCGCTAACCATGAGGTTCAGTCGGACGAAGAGCATGACTCTTCGATTGGATCGGTAGGTCACTTCTCACAAACTTTTGTCGTTGCCGACCTGACCTGGTGGAAAAGAGCTTAGCTTCCACGTCTGATAGCTTGAGGAGCTCCATTCTAGACTATCGAAAGGAAAACGGCAGGACCTATCATCGATACAAGGATGGGAGTCAGTTTCTTCCATTCATGTGTGTTGCAGTTAACTCATGAGTGCAGAGTATAACCTTCCTAATGACGACGTCGAGAGGGAGAGACTTGGTATGGAAAAGCCTCGAAAGGCTGCTGTCAATACTGATTCATTCGGCTAGACTTGCAGCATAATCTGTTCATTTTAATGCTCGACAACAAACTCGGTCTCGCTCCTCCGAACGACCCTAAGTCCAATGCCAGGCGTGTTCTTGACGTTGGCACCGGGACAGGAATATGGGCCATCGACTACGCCGACGAACATCCCGAAGCAAAGGTGATTGGAGTTGACCTCTCACCGATTCAGCCTGACTTGTAACCTCGACCTGCACAGTATGAGTTAAGAGCTTACAGTTACCAGTGTTCCCCCGAACGTGGAGTTCTTTATCGATGATATCGAAGAGCCGTGGAACTTCTCTGAGCCATTCGACTATGTTCATAGTCGGATGATGACATTCAGCCTCAAGAGCTGGCCGAGCCTTGCTAGGAGCATTTACGAGTAAGATCTATGACTATGTTAAGTACAGTGAGGCTAATTACCTTACCTTAGCAACCTTGTTCCGGGTGGTTACGTGGAGCTTCTTGAAATCGACCTCTTCGCACATTCAGACGACAGCACCCTCACAGAAGATCATCATCTCTCCAAGCTTATCCACCTTCTCGATGAGGCATCCACCAAGATTGGCCGCCCATTCCAAGATAATAAAAAGAACAAGGACATTCTGCGCGATGCGGGATTTGTGGATATTGTCGAGACTGTTTTCAAGTGGCCGACGAACCGCTGGCCTCTGGATAAAAGGCATAAGGAGATTGGTGAGTGGAACAATCTCAACATGGACAGTTTCAAGGGACTTGAAGCATTGTCCATGGCAGCTCTGACGAGAGTTCTTGGGTGGAGCCAGGAAGAGGTTACAGTATTTTTGGCAAAGGTCAGAAGGGACGTCAATGACAGGACCATACATGCTTATTGGCCGGTGTAAGTGCAGCATATCCTACTCAAGTCCAGCTGCTAACCTGACAGATACTCAACTTATGGAAGAAGACCTCTCGATTGAGCCAGCGATGAAGTTTCCAGCACTCTCATCAGAAGATGTTAAGAAATAGTGGCATTGTTAATTTGTAGTCATAGATATTTATGAAGCCGAGTACGTCGACCTAAGGGAGCATCACCACCATCATGAATAGCATACTCAGTGCCGCGAGAGGGGCACTCAACCGTGTTGCACTGTCAGTCACGGGGGCTGCACCGCCTGTAGATGACTCCTGAGCAGTACTTGAAGCAGTCGCAGCGCCCTTGGTACTACTGTGAGTTTCAGCATCTGATGTCGTAGAGGCAGATGCCGATGTCGCTGAAGAGCCGTGTGAAGCGTGCGAAGTAGCTGTGGCATCTCTCGTGGTTGAAAACGGGGAAGAGGTAGTGGTCACCTCTGACTTGATACCGCAGACTTTTTCAGCGTCAAAGGTAAAGTCGAGGTTCCTGGCCTGGCATTCTGTATGTTGGCGCTCGACAGATTCTGCGCATAGCTTGTTAGAGGGTATTGGTCTTCCACATTTCAATGATACTGACCAGGCATCACATCTGCGTCACATTTCTTGGCCATGCAGCAGAAATACGCCTCGCGGTACTTCTTCTGGGTGCACATACAGGCCGGATCATTGGTACATGAACCGCCTGGGAAGCTATCATCGAAACAGCCATTCTAAGGCATTTGTTAGTTCGGGGGCTCATGGATGCGATGCGAGCTACTTGCATCACATTTTGACTTGCGCAACTCGGCCCCTTCGTCAAACTGCGGCGCTGCGACAGCAAGGGATAAGCCGAAAAGGCTGAAGAACAAAAATGCGGAGGCGCGGACCATTGTGTCAGCTCAGAAGGAATGTGTTCAATAAAGGCGATGGCAGAGTCTGTAGACCTTCCTGTTTCTAGTGGCTTTTGATGACTCGACGGGGCAAAGGATGAGTAGGTGTTTCTGATGAGTGGTTTCGGGTCGCAACGCGTTGCTGCGCCATCGTGAGAACACGAGAATTATGACGCTTGGCTGGATTGGGCAGCTGACACCAGACCAGTGCTGGAATTGGAATAGTGGGGGCCAAGTAAAGCCCATGGTCAGACTCATCTTGGGGCTCAAGAAATGGCAAAGCAATCAGGAATTTGAAGCAAAATCCACAACTCGGCGGGATTCAATACCAAGTCACACTCGTATCACGCGGTAAAGACTACCAATCCATCGATCAATCCGTTAGAGGAAACAATAATAAGACCACCTCCAGTAAAGAGAGCAAGAAGGCTTGGTGTTCTTCCATGTCTCATCTAATACCTCCAGCACCTCTTCTAGCAACGGGCCCCCCTCAACATTGTCCAAAAAACTCCCAAGCTGACTGAGTGAGCTGATATCAATAACCAACCCATCGTTTCCATCCATGACCTTGAGCTTGCTATGGTGAACAAGTCATCTGAACGCAGTCTCCAAGGACACCAAGCGCAACTATCAGCAACAGGTTGAATCGCCTTCAAAGCCTCAAAGTGTACATCCTTAAAGTATCTATCGCGATTTCCCCAACCACTGGGTCCTGAGTCGAGTACCGACCGCCGTCAACGGGGATCTCTTTGCTTTTTAAGCAACCTGAAAGTACACCACCAACCAATGGATTATAGACAAGAATATGCATTCCGAATTTGCGGCAGCATGGAGCAAGTCCTTCTTCGATGGCGCGAGTCAAGCAATTGTACGTAGCCTGATAAATGCTTGGTTTAACCCATGGTGCAAAGCTCGGCGACTTCCCACGCCGCATAATTGCTCAAGCCAAGCTTTTTGAACTTTCCCTCTTGATAAAGCTCACTGCAAGCCTCAGACGTCTCCTGGAATGGAACCGAACGATTCGGTGCGTGAAGACAGAACACATCCACGCTATCAGAACCAAGCTCGCCAAGACTCTTGTTCAAGTTCTACTTGACAATGGCTTGGAGTGATCGCCAGGCTTGCAAGGATACCACTTTGTTGCGAGGTTTAGATTGCGTTCTCGCCAGTTGGTACGCTTGCTCCAGACTTCTTGCTGACCGTGGACGTAGGACTCCCTTAAAAAGGCTTTCGCCGAGTGCGTTGATGCCATGGGCGGACAGTTCCATGGAGCGCTCACTGCGACTGGCATTGTGGTGGATACACCCATTGCTCGACGCTGACTTGGGATTCACTCATCGGGTTCTCAATGTTATGGGGACATACTGGACTATCAAGCTTCCCTCCCAACATCTTGTCAAGACTAAGATGCCCGGAAGTATCGTTGCGATCGCCAGTATCAATGCACAAAGTCTATAAGTTCCAGTGCAACCAAAATCCGCTTATAACCCAGCAAGGCTGCTATCAAGGGTCTTATGGGTCTCCTGGCTGACGGGCTGGGTCAATATGTCATCTATATCGCCAGGTAGATCATCTTCGGCAATCTCAGTCATGCCACTAATCATGGGCTATGAGCCATTCAAACCCCTCTATTGGCATACTTACAAGGAGAGAAGAGGGCTATCCTTGACTGGTACGAAAATGGAGCCCCATGACAACGGCTCGGTGTGCCAGAGGATCTGACCTCTTATGTGCTATTTGCGAAGCGATACAGCTATGTTTACAAAAGGTGCAGATATGCTTGTTACAGGCTCTTTCACAAGTCATTGATTGAATAGGTTACTAATTCTATTGTAGGTGATTTAGATGCAGGGTCAGTTCTGAAGTGACGAGCAGGCGCAGGAACAAGAGACGGTGAAAATGACGTTAACGTGGGTTTCTTGGAACCCATGTGTCATGAACAGAGGGGTACGTTTAAGCTGATGGAAGGAATAGAGTTGTATTAGAAACGTCAACCATGATTCCAGATAGATTCTGATTTTCCGTCAATTATGTACAACAAACAAAAACGGTGTTGCGTCTCCCGACCCCGATCTTACGAGGATCTTTAGGCCTTCTTAGCTCAAGTTGATTATAGTCTGAACTTTTTCTCGAGGTGGCATAAAGAGAAGATTTATCTACACAGCTTTGTTGACAATTGCTCTCAAGGAGTAACTTTGTTGGTCAGCAAATTAACGGGTGTTACGTTGTATAGGGTATGTCACACAAAGCTTCAAGACATCTTTCGCGTCAAGCTAGTGGCAAGGATATGTCGAGTAGCCTTCGGCAGAGGTTTTCCAAGAGCAATAAAAAAAAGACTGCCTAGCAGAACCTTTCAGATCCTTCAACAAGGATAATCTCATGCTCTGAAACCAATTCAATGTGATCATCCCTGAATCAGACCGCATGGAGCAAAAGTTTCGATAATTATCCTTATCGTGCCGACTTCCCGCCTTATCTAAACGCGAGGTGGGGTCCTGTTTTGATCATCACCAAGCTAGACCGCTTTGGAGGAACCATTCGAGCAACATCATCACTCGTCTAAGCCACATTGGTTCGAATGGAAATCCTAAAAGCAGGAATTCATTCGAACTACAACTGTCGATCTCGCACTGCCTGGGAGGCCGCAAGAGCAAGCTTTAACGTTAACATCTTGTTCCCATTTGAGAGCTCATCAAAGAAGTCTTTCTGCGTCAAGATTGGAGAGCTTTGGATCCTATCACGAACCAGGAACCTGGAGAAGCTAAGCTTGGATAGGATATTTGGGGGTCCAGATGAATTGCTTGGCAGAGCGTTGAACAAAGTGGATTCAACTACTCCCATTGCCCTATCACCTCCTCACTAGAGCGACTCTTCAAGTCGACAGGGTACAGCCACAAAAGTGAGATGGCCGGCCGCTCTCACTTAAACCGACAAATCACAGCAACCCAACGTGTCCCAAGCTCCCAGACCCCTGGCAAGCTTTGAGAGGCTGACACGCTGATCCCTGCAGCTACCGGACAAGCCCGCGGAGCACCCCGTTGTTCACGATACAGAAAAGGTGCCAATGTCGGCAGATCGGTCGTAGCAATGGCCGTTTTGGTGGGAAGCTATGCTGTAGGGCTGACGCTGATCCATCGCTGGCAGGCTGTGCTGATACCGCGCTTAGATTTCCTAGTATCTAAGGGTTTCATTGCAGGGGCCTAGCTTGAACATGACGCCGTTGGGATTCGTATATATTGAGCTTCTGTCGCCGGTTGCGAAAATTCACTACTCATCTTCACAACAGACCAGCGACTACATCTCACTATATACTTGTTTCCTTTTTCCTTTTCCTTGGCTTTACAGAATAGAACACCACCACGATGGGTCTCTTTAGAAGCGGCGACGACGATAAGTCGAACGTTACTTGCCCTACGCATTCTTTCGCCCAAGGTACTGCCAGCCCCGCCGACGCGTTGACTGTCACCTAACATTCAAAAGATGCCGAGAAGAATATCACCGGTAGCTTGAGCTTTTACCAGTTGAGCATGATCATTGGTGGAGCATTTGCTGCTTTCGCTCTAATTGTCATGTTCTTTATCAACATGATGCACGCAACGCATCTCTCCAACCCCTCAGAACAAGTCAAGTACGGGCCGCCGACTCTCCATTCCCAGTATACGTGCTAACATTCTCAGGATCATGCGAATTGGCACACTGATTTCTGCCTTCTCCATCATCTCGTTCATCTGTATCTGTGTCCCTGATGCAGCAGTCTATATCGAGCCCTGGCTTCACGTCTACGAAGGTTTCGCGCTTGGATCTTTCTTCCTTCTTCTCTGCGACTATGTGTCACCCAACCGAGATCAGCAAGACGTGTTCTTCGCTACAAAGAAGAAGAATGGTATCAAGTGGTTCAAGGTACGGGAGTCTCTTATCAGCAATTGGAATTCTTACTGACAGCCCTCTAGACACGTTGGGTCATGATCTTTCAGATGCCTGTCATTGCAATCGGTGTCTCAGTCGCTACCGATATTACTCAAGCCGCCGGTATATTCTGTCAAGAAAGTAACGACCGACACTTCGCCAATATCTACCTCCGAATCATCATGTCGATCTCCCTCGTTGTTTCCGTCCTCTCGATCCTGCAGATGTACATGCTTCTCAAGAAGGACCTTGCCCACCATAAACCGATGTTGAAACTCACTGCTTTCAAGATCGTAGTCGGCTTGACTTTTATCCAGGGTGTAAGCTCTATCCTTTCTTACCTCGCTAGAATGACACTGACCGTTTAGATTATTTTCACCGTTCTCAACGACCAGAACGTCCTCAAGACCAGCGACACGCTCACATACGCTGATGTTCACGTTGGTATTCCCAACCTCGTCATCTGCATCGAAATGGCTCCTCTGTCGCTGTTCTTCATGTTTGCCTACCCATGGAGCGTTTACATGTCTGGCCACGGCCGGGGAAACTTTTCCAAGTTGGAGCAGGGCAACATTCCTGAAGGCTCATACCAGGGCGGCCCCTTCGGTATCCGCGCCTGGCTCGCCATGTTGAACCCATCAGACTCCATCCAGGCGATCTTGTTCATCTTCAGGCGAGACAACCGGAATGCTTCTACAACTTCAGTCGACATGACGGGATATCAGTCCAACGACCCTTTGGTGTCGCGTCCCTATAACCCTCAGCCATACTCTACCACGAACTAAGGGCTGAGGAGCGAGGCGCTTTTTGATGTCTTTTACCATGACCGTATGACGATGAGTCGGATGGGATGGATCTGTGGATAGAATGGTTGGCAGCGGGATAATAGATTTCTTTCGTGAAGCCAGTTTATGTTATAACTTATTATATACCTTAAATGAATGATTTAAATTTCTCAGGCTATCTGGCGATGTCTCGTGCCAAAGGCGAGTTGGATTAAAACTTGGATTGAAATACTTGAAGGTGCAGTAGAGTAGTCTGGCGAGTTCCTGTTTTATCAAGCCTTGTCATGACCAGTGCATATTACGTAGCCATAAAAACAAGCCCATATCTCGAGGCTTCCGAAGTGGTGCCAGCCGGTCAGAGGCTTCGAAACGGGCCGAAAAATTAAGGAACCCAATACCCTTAGATGTACGCAGAAATCTCTCCATTATTCGTCTCCGTGGAGATAAGATTAACCGCGATCTTCTGACTTGATGTTGAGGTCACTTCTTTTTGTTTTGGCGTAGTGTATGACACCCTTATATTGTGGTTTTGTTGAAAAGGCGCTATGGTTTCGTTGCTTGATGTGTGGCTACGGCATTACTTCCCTCTTGATACGGGGTTAAAGCCACACGAAATGGACACATGTCAACTCGTGTATACAAGCAAAACATAGCCAGAATATGCAACCTGTGGCCCGAAGACCGACATCTGGTCGGGACTCGAGTTGTTGGGGGGATTAAGGTTACAGGGCTTGATACGGCGAGGAAGAGAAAGAAAACGAATACGAAGAAAAGACAGCACATTTTAGCACATAATCACGACCTAGCCCTCGTTCCTTCTGTTTCCAATTTGCCTACTCATTGTCTCCTCGGGGTCGAATCTGGTCTGTACAAGTCTGCAGCGACAAGTCAGTCGGCCGTTGGTCGAAAACCCTCTGCACTTCATGAAGCCCACTCGAGTTCTCATCGCTCTTGCGGCCATTGTCTATGCCGCCCCCTTCGAAGAGCCGGCCAATGCCCTCACCCCGGCTCTCGCCGAACTCGACAATCATATCGAACACCACGGCAAACGCTGTGCCAAGGGCAAGGACAAGAGCAAGGGCAAGGGCAAGCCCCGTGACTATGGGAGGTTTCCATTCGCAAACGAAACTTACAACCAGCTCACCGACGGGACGCCCTGCCGCAACGTCACCATGATCTACGCCCGAGGAAGCAAGCAACCTGGCAACGTAGGAAAAGTAAACAGCACCGGCCCCGCCCTATTCAATGATCTTGCCGACCGCATCGGCTTGGAGAACCTAGCCGTCCAGGGCGTGACTTACAAGGCGAGGAGGCTGGACTACTTTCTCAAAGGAGGCTGCAACGAAGGTAGTAAGACCATGGCTGGTCTAATCGTCCAGGTGCGCCACGAGATGACGAGACATCACTAATGAAGAAGATACTGACACCATACCTACAGGCCGCAAGCCAGTGTCCCGATACCAAGATCGTCATCGCCGGTTACAGCCAGGGCGCTCAGCTCTTACATAAAGCTGCGAAAAATATCACTCTAGATGTGACCAAGCGCATCGCTGCCGGTCAGTACCTGCGCCCTTCACAGCACTGACAACTTGCCACTGACTCCACGTCTGCGTAGGTGTCACCTTCGGCTACCCGAAGAAACCCATTGGCAGAATCTCCTACTCGCGCAGTCTGTTTGTCTGCAAACCAGGTGATAACTTTTGTGATAAAACGGTCCCCTGGAGGCCTTTTCTCCCCGGTGGTCTGTGGTCGCTCTTCTACTGGTTACTTGATCTGGCAGACAGGCACGGGGATTACAATGAGAATGCCACTGTAGTCGCCACCTGGATTACTGAGCGGCTTAGCCACAATGGAAACTTTGAGTGTGAGGACATGGCTCAAAATTGTGGATTAACTAAGTTATACTAGAT